>JAQZBX010032410.1:0-25853 GCA_029593785.1 Cabassous unicinctus
AAATCAGGTTATCCATCCATTCATCCCTCCTTTCCTTCATCTGTTCATTTACTCGTCCAACAAACACTCACTCAGCACCTACTAAGCAACAGGCACTCTGACAAGTCTGAGTTCATTTGAGTCTGAGTTCAAGTCCTGACTGAAGCGTTGCTCAAAGTATGCTCGAGGATCCTGCTTTGGGGCTGCTGGGCTGCTATAAAAATGCAGATTCTCAGTTCCCTCCCCAGACTCAGCCAGTCGGAATCTCCAGGGGAGGGGAGGAGTGAGGCTGGGAGTGTGCATTTTAAGCAAGTCCTCCAGATGATTCCAATGTGCCCCAAATTTTGCACATGCCCTTGCCTTACAGGTATCCTGCATTGCAGATTATGTTAACGCCAATTTCAGAGGAAGCCACTAAGGCTGGGAGAGGGTCCATAACTTGCTCAAGTCACAGTGGCTGAGCAGGATTCCAATCCAGGTCGTGAGCCGCACCACCCTCAGAGGGGGAAGCTAGGGGACCTGGACCACACAGCCCCTCACAGGTGCCTTGGGGAACATAGGGTATGCAGAGAGGACAGAGTCTCCGAGAAAAGTGACCGGCCTAAGGTCACACAGCAAGTCTGTGGCAGAGCTTAAGCACTGAGAAACCCTGGTGTCCTGACTTGAGCCCAGGGCTCTCCCTTCCCGGTGCCTGGAAGGCATCACCATCAGGCCCTGGAAGAGAGCCCCGTCGGAAGAGGGATTTGAGGATGTCCTCTCTCCCTCCCCACCCAAGCAGAGTCCCCCCAAGGAAAGGAGGGGTGGGAAGGGGGGCTGGAATACAACAGCCCAGACACACATGCAGAGGGCAGGCGGTGGAGACCGTCTAGCGCCCTGGGTCACCTGTCTCTAGCTGTCCTCACCTGCCAGTTTCCTCCAAAGGACAGGCCTTTGTTGCCACTCCAAAAGCTGGGGGATTTTGTGTTGTCCCTTGGGCGAGGTTCCTCTGCAGTATGACCTGGGGAGGAGAACAGGGCAGGGGCAGAGCTGGGGCGGGGCGGCGGCACACACTGGCCCCTCAGTGGCCCCAGGATTTGGACCCTTCCGGGCGGCCATCTCCCAGCGTCGTTCAGTGGAGGGGGCGCAGCCGTCGCGGCCAGGCTGGGCGGCTCTTCCCCCGTCGGGTCACCCACAGGAGCATCGCCTCGGACGGAGGTGGCGGTTCACTTCCCCAGGAAGCGGGGAAGCCCTGCCGCACGCGCCCCCCGCTGCCCCCGCTCTCCCCCGCTCTCCAGGGTGCATCTCGTTCTCTAGACCGCACGTTAGAGCTAGCTGGAAGAATGACAAGCCTGAGCACACGCGCATGCCCCACCCGGCAACGGACCCGGGACCTCTCGGTCCAGACAGTCAGCCCGTCGCTCCAGGCATCCCTCGGCCCCCCGCCCCCTCCCGTGGCCGCTGCCCGGCACCAACCTCGGCTCGGGTTTCCACGCACAGGGGTGTCGGGTGGGGGGCGCGGGGTCACGGCCTCTTTTTTAACAATGAATCAGAACGTTCCCGGGAGGTGGACGGAAGGCCACGCCCCTGCCGCGCTCGCATAGGCGCTCTTTAGGTGCCTCATTTGCATGACGACTGTGGGATTGGACAACCCGAGGGCAGGGGGCGGAGCCTAGACGGGGCGGTGCCCAGATGCCTCCCGAGCGCGGGGCGCGCGGCACCTTCAGCCTGGGCAGCCCGGGCCCGTCGCCCTGTCGGGGACCCGAGGGGGCCCTTGAGAAGGCTGGCCCTGGCAGATGTCGCCTCAGGTGGTGACGCATTCTCCTTCTGATGTCTTTCCCGCTGGTTCAGCCGCTTCCTCATTCCCACCATAGTTTCCTAGGCTGGCTTTAGCCCAGACCTAGGGCCAGAGATCTAACCTCTCTGTGCCTCAGTTTCCTTACCTGTAAAATGGAGATAGTGATAGTACCTGCTTAATAGGGTTACAGTGAGGATGGACTAAAATAATGTCAGGTAAGTGTATTAGACCGGGTTCCGGCACTGGTTAGTGCTGGGATTATTCCTGGAGGAGGGCTCAGTGCCCACCCAGCATCCCTGCCTAGGGGCTGGCAGCCTCCATTTGCACACTTGCACACCTGCACTGACCGGAGCTCGTTCACGCAAGGCACAGCTCCCCTACCCCATTTTTAAGCTCACTATTTATTGTGCACTTCCTGTGCTCCAGGTTCTATTCCAAAACCTTTATATTCAAGAGGACATAGTAACCCTAAGAAGGAAGCACTGAGACCATTTCTCAGCAGCTAAGGATCAGAGAACTTGCCCGTGTCACATAGCTGGGAGGTGGCAGAGCCGAGACTGAAACCCCTGTGTCTGACTCCACAAGCCACTAAAGAGCACGTTCATTCACCAGTTCATTGTGCCTGGTATGTGCCAGGCCCGGGCTGGGCACTGGGAGAGACAGTCTCATAAATAAAATGTGCTTCCTCCCTGGAGAAGGAGCCTGCTGACCAGGGGGAGAGACAAGCCCCTGAACAAGCCATCCTAGTCCAAGGCCGAATGGGCTGAAACACCGTTTCTTAACAAGGATAACGGGGAGGCAGATGTGGCTCAAGCACCTGAGCTCCCGCCTACCACACGGCAGGTCCCGGTTCAGTTCCTAGTGCCTCCTAAAGAATAGACGAGCAGACACAGAGAGCACACAGCGAATGGACACAGAGAGCAGACAGCGAGCTCAAAAACAATGAGGGGGAGGGAATAAATTTTTTTTTAAAAGCAGTTATAAAAACAACAACAACAACAAGGATAATGAGCTTTTTGCTGGGTCCTTCTTACTGTAAGCAAAGTTGGGGATAGCAAGATCCATGTTCAAAATCTGGCTCTAGCACTTCTGAGTTGTGTGACCCTGAGAAAGTTACTTGACCTCTCTGAGCCTATTTGCTTGTAAAGGAGGGAGGATAATGTACATATGCATAGGGGTGTTTGGAACCTTGGATGAGATAACGCAAGTGGAGCCAGAGCCTGGTTCCATTCAATTCATCAAATATTCATGGAGTCCCTGCTGTGTGCAGGCACGGCTGTGTGTGTGCTGAGGATAGGTGGAGAAAAGACCGAATCGCCCGCTTTCCTGACGTTTATATTCTAGTGGAGAGAAAAGGAACCCAGCCGAGATGAACAGACACAGCATGGAGGCTGTTGGCTGGTGACAGGCGCTAAGGAGAGAAATGAGGCAGCTTTATGGGGGGAAGCTTTATGTTTTTAAAGATGTTCTTATTGTGGTCAAATATACATAAAATTGTTTTAACCATTTTTAAGTGTACAGTTCTCTGACAGTAAATACACTGTGTAGCCTTTATCACTATCTATTTCCAGAACATTTTCATCATCCCAAACAGAGACTGGTACCCATTGAGCAATAGCTCCCTCTTCCTCCCTCCCCCAGGTCACCACTCTTCTGCTTTCAGTTTCTATGAATTTGCTTATTCTAAGTATTTCCTATAAGAGAAACCATGCAGTATTTGTCCTCTGGTGCCTGGCTTATTTCACTCAGCACGGTGTCTTCAAGCTTCATCCATGTGGTAGCATAAATTTTAAATAAGGTGGTCAGGAAAGGCCTTGCTGAGAGGGTGACATTTGAGCAGAGACTTGAAGGAAAGGAAGGAGTGAGCCGCAGATTCTGGGGGCAGAATGTTTCCGGCAGAGGGCACAGTGGGTGCAGGGGCCCTGAGGCAAGGGCCTGCCTGGTGTATTCGAGAAACAGGAGCCCAGGTGGCTGGAGTGGGCTGAGTGGCGGGGCAAGGCGAGGAGGCAGTGGGCTGCTGGGCGGCCCTGAGCCTCTCCCTGGCTCTGGAGCTGCCTGGCTGGGCTCCTGGAGGATGGTGGGCTGGTGGGCAGCAGCCCGTGTCCCGAAAAGAGAGGACTGGAAGAGGCAGGAGCCAAGGATGCAGAGGAGAGGACCAAAGGGGACAGGCCAGGAAGGTGGGGTGGCTGAGGCCAGAAGAGGGGCCTGTGGTGGTTTGGAACTGTGTGTACCCAGAAAAGCATGTGTGAGCCCCTTGTAAGTAGGACTTTTAATGAGGTGACTTCAGTTAAGGTGTGGCCCACCTCCATCAGGATGGGTCTTAATGCAATTTCTGGAGCCCTTATGAGAAAGTGACGCTCAGACAAAAGAAGAAAAAAAAGCCATAGAAGTAAGAAGCTGAAGTCAACAAAACCGGGAAGAGAAGGAAGGGACCAGCAGGTACCGCCATGTGCCCTGCCATGTGTTGAGCTAAGGAACAAGGGTCGCTGGCAGCCAGCCCCAGAACACCACAGTCTTGGGGAGAAAGTATCACCTTGATGATTCCTTGATGGGGACATTTTCTCGAACTCAAAAGTGTAAGCTTATAAATCCCCGTTGTTTAAGCCAACCCATTGCACGGTATTTGCCTAGAAAACTAAAACAGGCGGTTTGCAATCGGGGTAGAAGAGCCCTCCTTTCCCACGAGGGCAAGGCTGTCCTCCCTGCACATACATTAGTGCATTATCCCAACACCGTCCCTGTAAAGTCAGGGAGGGGGGCTGTCATTATCCCCGTTTTATGGAAGAGAAACTCAAGGCTTAAGCAAGTTGTCCAGAGTCACTCAGCTACTCGGTGACAGAACCTGGTCTAAAGATACACGTCCAGGGCTCTGCAGGATGGTCCCGAGGGCTACAGGTGAGACGGTGGCAGCCAGGACAGTCACCACTTGTCACCATGTAGTCCCTTGCCTTCCACCCCCCTCTCTCTGCCTCCTGATGGTTCTGGGCTTGCTCACCCGCACACCTTGGCTCATGCCATCGCCCCTGGCTGGAGAAGCAGTGGGGGGAAGCGGATGTGGCTCAAGTGATTGGGCTCCCGTCTACCATATGGGGGGTCCAGGGTTCGATTCCCGGGGCCTCCTGGTGAAAAGCAAGCTGGCCAGCGCGGTGAGCTGGCCCAAGCGATGGCCCACGCAGAGAGCTGGCCCACGCGGAGAGCTGGCACAGCAAGATGACGCAACAAAAAGAGACACAGAAAAGAGACAATAAGAGACACAGCAGAGCAGGATGCTGAGGTGGCACAAGAAATTGAGCAGCCTCTCTCCACTCCGGAAGGCCCCAGGATCGGTTCCCGATGCCACCTAAAGAGAAGACAAGCAGATACAGAACACACAGAAAGCAGACAGCAAGTGCAAAACCCGGGGGTTGGGGGTGGGGGGGATAAATAAATAAATAAATCTTTGGGAGAAAAAAAAAAAAAAGCAGTGGGTTAGTTCTAGTCCCACTACACAGTAAGTCCAGGCCATGGGCAAGTCGCTTGATCATCCCAGCCCTCCCTGCCCACAGGCCTGTTGGAGAATCCAGTGCTCTAGGCAGGCAAGGCAGAGAAGCCGAGGCCTGTGGCTGGATGAGCAGGAATGGATGGTTTGGGTCCCTAAAGGAGCAGCAGGGCTGGCTCCAGGCCATGACCAGCTACCCCATGAAGTGATGACACAATGCGGCCAGGTCTAGCTTTTTAGTGGAGAAGCCAGAAATCTGAACATTTACAGGAAATCTCAAAAATTTTTAATATTGCAATTTCAGGTTGTTTTTAAAAATTGTGAGTCATCTTCAGGCCTTCTCTACTCAAAGCAGAGTGCCTCTGAAATGATAAATCACAGAAGAGTTCCATTAATTTGTGCTGCCTCAAATGCCACCCCCTCCAGAAAGACTTCCTTGGTTCCCCCAGCCTTAAGGGCTGACTCTGCCCAGATCCTCTGCAGCTCCTGCCCAGAGCCTGAGGTGTCTTTCACATTGCTGACCTTGTGAGTGATGCCCCCTGGAGGTCAGACCTCAGATCCTGAGGCCCCAGTTTCCTTGGGCTTGTTCACTCAGTCTGGAGGGGTGAATGCATGTGTCTAGGGTGTGAGCTGTTTCCCTGGTGAAGGACCCACAGTGTGGGCACCTGGGATAGTTAACTTTAGGTGTCAGCTCTTCGGTTATGGTGGCCAATTGTTTGGTCAAACACAGCCTAATTGTCACTGTGGAGTATGTCATAGATGGGATTCACATCTACAAGCAGTTGACTTTATTTTATTATTATTTTTTGAGGTACCAGAGCCAGGGATTGAACCCGGGACCTTGTACGTGGGGAGCCAGTGCTCAACTACTGAGCCACATTGGCTCTCTGAGTTGGTTATTTTGTTTGTTGCTTGTTTGTTTTTTTGTTTTTAGGAGGCACCGGGAACTGAACCTGGGACCTCCCACGTGGGAAGCAGGTGCTCAACCACTTGAGCCACATCCGCTCCCGCAGTTGACTTTAAGTAGAGGAGATGACCCTCGGCAACGTGGGTGGGCTTCATCCAATCAGTTGGAGATCTTACGAGCAAGTGGCGAGGGTTTCAAGAACCAGAACGAAGTCTGCCTCCAGGCTACACCCTCCCTCCTCCCTCAGCCTCAGTCCTCCCGGAATTCCCAGCCTCCAACCTGCCATACGGAATTCAGACTTGCCAGCCCCCACAGCCATGTGAGCCAGTTTCTTCTAATACATAAACACACATGCATATATCCTGCTGGTGCTGTTTTCTCTTGAGAACCCTGACTGCTACTGCACCTCTACCCACCGGATCCTTCCCGGGGGATGTTTGTGTGTCCAGCCAGAGGCCACCCACAGGCTAAATCCAGGCTCCAGCTGAGAGCAGTGAGTACCTAGAACTCAGCTAAGCTGGGTTCCTGGCTGGTGGGGGTGGGAGGTACATGCCTCACTGTGCCCCACCTGCAAAATGGGCTTCACGGAATTGCCTACCCCATGGCGCTACCGTGAGAACTCGGTGAGTCAAACCATGTAAAGAGTGACTGGTATACAGGAAGTGCTCAATAAATGCTACTATTCTCTCTCCTCCAATCTTCACCTCTCTCTGCCTGAAGGACCTTTTGAGATTTACTTTTTTCAGCTGTTAAATGTCACTAATACCCACTTTGTAATGCTGTTGTGAGTTCATAGGTAAATGCCTGGTATACCAGAGGTGCTCAAAAAAATTGTTTCCCATCCTCTTCCTCTGGGTGCTGTTTTCCAATCCTGGGGGCTGGGGTGGAAGGGAGAGGGCAAAGTTCATTGGACAGGGAGGAATGTTGCAGCAGAGCCCAGGAGACAGGCAGGTGGTGATGAAAGGGGGAGAAGGGTAGATTCAGAACGTTGCAGACAAGTGAGCTTGACCCTATGGCCAAGAAAATTCTAGAACAGATCATTTTAAGTGTTGTTGAGAGCACCTGGGAGTGGGAGTGGGAGTGGGGTAGGGAACGGCTCCCATTCAGTTCCGCCAGGATTGGCCAAGGACCTAAAGTGAGAAAGGTGCTGTGCCAGGAGTAGAATCAGAGAAATTACGAAGACACAGCTTGCTGCTCAGGAAGCCCCCGGTCTGACTGGGGAGACAGCTACGACCGACCAGGTTATAGTGTGTTCAGGGTTCATTTAGAAGAAGGAAACAAAGAGCCATGGTTGGCCAGAAGGAGAAATGATTAATTCTGCCCAGTGTGGGAAGGAGGAGTCAGGAAAGACTTGTCTGAGGAGGTGGCTCAGAGAAGGGAAGAGGAGAGGAGGCTGCAAGAGCCGGCTCTGGTGGCGCCTGGAGGAAGCAAACGTGAGCTCCGGCCAAGGCGGGAACAGCCGTGAGTTCCCAAGCCCAGGATGAATCGCCGCGCATCTGGGCAGGAGCAGTGGTTGGGGGCCTGGACCAGAGGCCTCCACCAGGCCCTGGACAAGCAATGAGACTTCAGCCCCACGGCAGTGGTTCGACCATCACCTCCTGAGTGAAGCCTGCCCTGCCCTGCCCTTCCCGGGGAGCTGCGGTCCTGTGCGTGCGTGCGTGTGCTGCTCTGCTGAAGGTCTGACACCGCAGTGGACAAGAAGCACAGGTGACTGGACTGTGTCACTCACTGCTCCAGCCCAGCACCTTGACGTAAAGAAGGCACTCAATAAAATGTTTCAGTAGTGGCCACCACACTTGGCCCTGCAGGTGACAGAGTTCTGGGAGGGTGCAGGTAGATGGCTGTCCCTTTCTAGGCAGGCTTCCCCAGGGACTAAGGCGTCATCACCAGGCCCAGCCCCAGGTGCCGGGGGCCCCTGCATTCCACGGGCAGGGCGGGAGCAGGCCAGCAGGTCAGGAGACGGGTGGGAGGGGCCCAGAGAAATTTCTCCTACCTGGGTAATAGGCAGCTATACCCATCCCCCCACTCCTGGGACCCAGTGTCATCACTGGGGGGTGGAGGGTAGTATAGCAACCACAGAGGCATCGAATCAGCACGGGTACAGGAATCAGAAAGCACCGAGTTCCAGTCCCAGCTGTGACCTTGAGAAAGCCCCGATTCCTCACACCTTAGCTTTTCCATCTGTAACATGTGGAGAAGACAACCTACCTCAAAGGGCTGTGGAGGGCTCAGGGGACACTGCATAGCTGCCTAGGACAGTAAGAGTTAGTAGCTGACACAGACACACATTGCTTCTAAGCCTGCCGATTGTACACAGCAGGTGTTGTCCTCCCATTTCACAGATGAGGACGCTAAGGTCATGCAGCTACCTGAGAAGACAAGCCCGGGCTCCCTCCCTGGCCTTTCTGGCTCCAACCCCCACGCTCTCTCGCACGGCACCAGGCAGTGGCACTCAGACAAGAAGGCTGACCCATTAACCACCTTCACTGCCAGGCCAGGGAACCCCTCACCAGAGCCATCCTCAGTCAAAGGGATGTCAATAGCTCAAGCCTGCGGGCGCCAAACTCTCACCAAGGTGAGGGTGGAGGCCAAGGCTTACCTGACACAGGAAGCCTCTCCCCACACTTCCTGCGCCAGGCAGGCAGCTCCACTGGGCCTGCTCGCCTCACCCCCTGGGGAGCCTCAGGCCACTCCAAGACAGATCCTTCTGGGAGTTTCTCCTCTGCTCAGTAGAGGTCCTGCTTGTGCCCCGTGACGACGGCCGCTGCTCATTGTGGTGCCCCCAGTCCCAGCACTGGGCCCACCCCTTGGGGCTCGGTGTGGTAACTGAGGAACAATGTCTGCTCCCCTCGTGGGAACCCTTTATCTATCTGGCTTCTGTGAGAACCTGTTGGTTGCATCCCCTCTATCCCTTTGTTGGTAACATAATCCCCAAATCTTATCTGGGCAACTGGTCCCCCAGAACAGACCAGCTCCTAGCCCCCGTGGCAGCTAGGAGTGCCCCCTCCCCCTGGCCCATGCCTTTGCCCTCTACCTGGCCAGTGGGGCCTAAGCGCCCAGCGTCCCTAAGAGGGGCATGTTCTCCATCCCGTCCCCCTCCTGCTGGCTGAAATGTGAACGTGAGGAAGCTCAAGCAGCCATACTGGACTGAGTGGAAGCCACGTGTTGAAAATGACAAATTGCTAGGAGCGTCTCATCCAGCAACCCTCCCAGCTACAGGCTGGTTACCACCCAACTTTGTTAACCCAAGAATTCCTCTCATTTCAGTCAGTTGTTCTAAACCCTAGTTTTATAGCACATACACCTAAATGTAATTTAATTAGAGCTCCTAGAGGACCCAACCCCAGGGACCCACAGAAGAGAGCAACAGGGGGAATCCAGGCATGCAGAATGGAGATAGGGGCTCCTGGGAGAAGAAACATGCTCTCCAGCAGGTTCTGATTCCGTCCCTGATCCTAGCATTGGCCAGATCACTGTGACTCAATTTCCCTGGTCTGTTGGAAGAACCAGTGACACACACAGGTAGGAGAGGGTGAGAATTTAATACTTGTAAACATGACAAACTATACACATAAGTTGTGAATGACCCCATGTCATTAGAGGAGGGCAAAGGGACTTGGGTCAGACACAGCCGAGAGCAGCAGTGCCAAATGCACGCTGAAGGAAAGGAGCACCCAGGGAGTGCAAGCACCATGGGAAGTAGGTCACCTCCAAGGTCTCACTTCAGCCTTGGGCCACCCCAAGAAGCAGGTATCTTGTGTCATCTCACATGTGAGTTAATGGGCCCAGAGGTCAGCGCCAGGAGGCACTCACAGTGGCCAGGTGGTGGTCAGGGCTGTCCAGGAGGGCGAGGACCACTCCCGCTACCTGGGCTGAGTAGAGCACCAGAAGCACCTGGAGAGCCCCACCCAGGCCCTGCCCTCTGCCCATGGAGGCAGCCAACCCTCACCCCACGCCCCAAAGCATAGGGGAGGACAGTGGGAGGGCAACAGGAAAAGCAGGTGGAGGGAGCTGAGGGCCAGGTCAAGGGGAAGATCCCAGCCATCCCCGAGCCCAGGAGTGGCCTTCAGACATGCACCAGCCAGCCATCACCAGAAAGGGGGCTTTGAGGGCGACCGAGGCACCCAGTGGCTAGGCGAGGCTGCTCCTGGCAGGCCGTCCACGGAGATCCCGCTCCCTGCAGCTGTGCTCCCAGGTGCTCCTGCACTGTCCTGTCACCCTGCCCCGCTCTCTTGCACATCCATGAGCTTCACTGGGGGCTGAGAGCGTATCTCATTACACTTTGCAGCTCTAATGTTTAGGGCCCCACACAACTCCCCCTAAGCAGGGCACGACCCTGAATTCCTGTAGTTCCTGCCCCAGTATCCCAGAGGAGCCAGCAAGGGGCAAGGAAGGTTCTGGTAATGCTCCAGAGCAGGGCTCTGCCTGTCTTGCTGGCACCAAGTCTCCACGTGCTGAGGTGGACCTGGATTCAGCCAGGGGAACAGTGGGATGGCTAAGCCATATAGTGGAGGCAGGACCCCCCTCTGGGTCACTCACAAGCTGGGACAAGGAAAGGAATCAGGCTGGTCTTCATCGGCTCCGGGGCCTCCCTGAACATCTATCTGGAAGGAGCATGAAGAAAGGGCAGCCCTGGCCTCCTGAGGAGTCTCCTCTGAACGGGCCACACTTTTACAAGCGCTGAGATGCATTTTCTTTAAAAAGGATGAATCACTCCTTTGTTGGGCTCCGAGTGGAAGCTGCTGGAAGCCTGGGGAAGCTGCCCAAGATTGGGGTGGGGAAAGGCTCCAAGACTCATCTGCTTCTGCTACTTCAATTTCGGCTGAGACCAACAAGGACAAGGAGGAAGAACAGGCCCAAAGTCTCAGCAGTTAAGGTCAAGGTTCACTGCACACACCCGGCCTCAGTGGCCTGCTTTTCAGACTAGCAGGTGGGCTCTGGTTCTCTTGATGGTGACGTTTGTTTTTAACCCTGGTTAGAGGACATGGATCTAATAATACCTTATTTTACCCACTGGGAAAATTGTTAGCGACTGAGTCCTTGGCTCACAGTATGAAGGACAATGCCAAACAAACCACAAGGACACTTAGTTTCACAAATCTGATGAGTGCTGGGTGGGGTATACACTTGGGAAGGCACCCCAAACTTGACCCTGAAGGCTCCTCTTGGGGAAGGCCAGCTCTTGGCTGCCTGCTCCTTCCAGGGTCCAAGCCCCAGGGTGGTCCTCGGGCAAGGGCAGCCCCAGGCTGGCGAGGTCCTGGCATCCCAACCACGGGCTGTGAAGCCATTGCCTTGGTGCCAACTGGGTTTCTGGGAGGGCCCCAGTAAGGCAGGACAGGCCCTCGCAGCCTAAGCCCGGGCGTGGCCTGGCTCTTGGGGCTCACTCCCCGCTCTGCCGGGCTTTGCCTGTCAGCCGGCGGCGCTGAGTCTTGCTGGTTCGAGTCGCACTCGGGGGCTTCTTGGCCGAGTCCAGGACCCGTCGGGGATGTTTCCTTTTGATCTTTTTGCGGCTGTGTGCATGCAAGGATGCTGTGAGGGAGGAGATCCTGTAGGAGGAGGGCAGGCCGGTAAGGCCAGAGCCTGTCTACCCTGGGGAACCGGGTGGCAGGTGGAAGGCTGGGGGGCTGACAGTTTGGCTCACGGAGGGAAAGTCAAGACAGGACCTGAATGCTGGAAGCACCAATTTCATCCCAAGCCAACCAGCTCTGACCCCAGAGGGCCTGCCAGCAGCTCAGCTCACAGATGAGGTGAAGCACTGAGGACGCCTAGGGCTGGACATTCTTGGTGGGCAAGGGAAGGGAGGAGAGACTGAGGACCACCCAAAGGTAGAAAGAAGGCTGCTCGCTGGCCCACACCACCCACCACAGGCCAGCAGGAGGCAGCTCTGCAGGCCAGGTCACCAATGCCAGCCCCGAGGAGTGGGACCATAGGTGACAACAGGCCAGGGCTCACCGCTGGGACAGCAGGGGTTCTCTGGACTTCCTGGGTATGGCTCTTGTTGGCTTCTCTCCAGATGATACCTCTTCCTCGGTCCTGTCCACAGCCCCTTGCTAAAGGATGGGACAAGGACTGTTACGGAGAGCAGTGCTCGGAACACCTGGCCTGGGCACCCCGAGTAATCGGTCAGTGTGAGAGGTGTGACCTGATGCCTCACAGGCCTGGGAGGGGCTCAGGGGTTTTGATGGGAAAAGCATGGGTACACCCTAAAGCAAGGATTACACAGGGGAGAGCTGTGCTCAAAATCCTCCACTGCCTCAGCTTAGATACAACCATTCACAAGTAGTAAAATGGGGATAAGACTTGTCTTTGTCTCAGGCCTTGCAGAAGAATGAGCATAAAATGAAAGATGAGTGTGAGGTCAGCAAGGATGTGATAAAGCAGTGGCTTCAGGGCTTTGGAAACTCTAACCCGTGGGTGGTTAAGCAATATGTTTTACATTCTAATTGTATCTATACTTGTATATAAATTCCTGCCCAAACGAGACAGAAACAACTCTACCTGAAACAAACATCTCATGAAACGATATTTTTTGTGATGCTTTCTGCTATTTTCAAATTCTGTTTTGTTTTGTTTTTAAATACTGGCTGCAACCTACCAGATGATAAAAACAAATAGCAATCTTTTGTTGAGCACTTACTACGTGCTCGTCTTTATCCTCACAGCAACCCCATGAGGCAGGGGCTATTATCAGTGACCCTGATTTACTGGGGAAGAAAAGGCAGCAGGCAAGGTCCACATGCCCTAGCCACTCAGTGGTGGAGGTGGCCTCTGAAGCCCCCAGGGGTCTGGGATTTTGTCCAGGCCCAAAGGGTGCCCAGAAGGGGAAAAGCCCCTTGTACTGGAACACCCATGACACGGCCAGCATTTGACGACCCCCTGGCAGGCCAGTCTGCCCCTGTGCCCCTTCTTCCCTAGGGCTGGGACTGAGACCCACCTCAGGTGGAGGCAGCCCAAGCAGACGGGCCCCTGAAAGATCCAGATCGCTGATGGTGGTCACGGTGACCGTGTGGTTGGGGTGGTCATACTGTACCGACTCCGTCTTTGCCGTCACCAGCCGTTCCAGCTCATCTGCCTCCTCTGTGCGAGGTGAGCACAAGCAAGCAGGCTCAGCACCACCCCTGGCATGGGACTGCCCCCACCACCCAAGGCAAGAGCATCGGTGAAGTCACTGGCCTGCAGATGAACATCATAAACAAGCCGCACCCCTCCCTTCATGCTCCAAGGGGACCTCAGACAGCCTGGTCCCCACTCCAGATGACCCAGTGTGACGCAGGAACTGCTGCCACTCCTTTTCCTCCACCCCAGTCTCCCCAGGCCTCAGAAACTGGGCTCTCTGCTCAGCATCAGTTTACCAGGAGGTCTAGGTTTCCTTCTCCTGGTCTCTGATCTACTCACACTTAGAGGTGCCTGAGGACAACCCTCAGCCCCCAGGTTACCACCAAGACCCCCCGAAATGAGGCAGTCAGCCTTTGGGCAGTACCCGATCCCCATACCAAGGGATAAATAAACTCACGCCTGTTGGCTGTTTTCCCATCTAAGGAGGGGACTTACCCAGAGCCTCCTCTCTCTCTGCCAGCATCTTCAAGTACTCCTGGTGGCGCTGAAACCCAAAGGGAAGGGAACACAGTGAGCACGGCTCTCAGCCCAGCCCTGAGCAGGGGCACTGCTCACCTCCAGGGTGAGTAAGACCCCATCCCAAAGCCTCCCCAGCCCCGGGCCCTCAGTGTCTCTGCCTGTATCAACTGCTCCCCAGTCCTGCTCATACCTCCCCTCACCCTTGCGGCTGCCCCTATTCAGGTCATCCCAAGCTGCAAGTCCCCTGGCACTAGAGACCTCCTCCCGGAGCTTCTTCCGCTCTTCCTTCAGCCGCTGCTTGAGCTCTTCAATGGCTGCCTTTTTCCTCTCCACCTTCCGCTTGTGGAAGCCTGTCAGGTACTCCCTATGGGAAGGAGGCAGAGGAAAGTCAGGATGGGCTGCAAGGAAAGAAGGGCTTACTCCAGGAAGGGAAAAACAGTTAACACTGTGCCCCTTGTGTGCCAGGCACCATTCTAAAGATTTACAGGTATCCACTCCTTTAATTCTCAGAACAACCTGTGTAGTAGGTACCAATCCCCATTTTACAGATGGAGACACCAAGGCACAGAGAGGCCATGTTACTTGCCTACTATCAGATAGTATAAGGTTAGGAGAAAGGGAGATGCCGCGTCTTTTCACTTAACACTTTCCAGAGTTTCAAACAACAGAGCCAGGTGGCAGGCACAGGTTGTGGCATACATACAACAGGTAGGGGCTCCAGCCACAAACCCTCTACTGGACCAACACCCCATTTCCCCAGGACATCTACCTCCTTGTCCCACTTGTTAGGGCCCACTGATGTCACCCTGGGGTCTAACTGGTGATATCCCAGGATCTTCCTCCCCCTATCTGATCGCAGTCCCATATTACCTCCCTAGTGCAACTGTGCCATTCCTATTGGTTCTGACATCCAGCTCTGCGTTTTTCCCTAATCCACTACCATGTGCCAAGGCAGCACTCTGTCGCCATTTGATGGACCAGATGCTAAGGTACATAGGTACAGCTTCCTGGCCTGAGGCCTGGCACACCGCAGGAGCCCAATAAACGTCTGGCGAGTGAATGAACTTATGCCACTCTCATTTCATTCACTCACTCATTCACTCTGCCTGCCTGGAGCTGTGCTAGGGGCCTTAAAGTCGACCTGAGTTCCCAGCTTTCTGGCCTCACACACAGAGCCGCTACGCGGGTCCGGGGCGCGCAGAAGGGTGGAGGGAGGGCTGGGAGCGAGCAATTGCGTTGCACAGGCTTGGGGGCCGGCAGGGGGCGCGTCCACTCCGCTGGAGAGCAAGCAAGGGCAGGTCCTGCCGCGCCCAGGGGCGGGGCCCAAGGGGCCTCCGCATGCAGGGACCCGGCCGGGACCCGGTGTTGGCCTGCCGGGCGGCCCGAGGGGAATTCAGTGCGGCCTTTCCACTCACCGTCGCTTCTCCTCATCAAAGCTGAGAACGAGCCGGGGTCGCCGATCGTCACCATCTCGCTTTTTCTTGTTGCGACCCATAGCAGCGCAGGCCTCGGGCAAAGCCGCTCCCGTTGGCTCAAACTACTTCCGGGTGTCGCGCTTTCGGCCTCCCCCGCCCGCCTCTCACCGAAACTCCACAGTTCCGCCCTCCAGGCCCCTCCCTTTAAAGAGGCCGCCCAGCCCAGCTCCTGTCTGGTGTAACGTGCCGGGCCCTTCCGGTTCCCACAGACTGGCTTGTTTCCTAGTAGGCGCTGAACACGGAGTTATTAGTGAACAGCCACAGAGAACTGATCTTAGACCACTGGCCTGAGGGCTCACTCCCCCAGTGATCCTGCTTTTGGTTCTGCTGGGAACGCTCTGGTGGTCTCCAAGACTGTTTCTGCAGCCAGCCTGCCTGCATTAGAATCCTGCTCCTCGTCTTACCCCTGTGTGGTCCTGGAGCAATGGTTTTTGCTGTGCCTCAGTTACCCCATTTGTAAAATGGGAATAATTATAGTGACTTTGTCGGATTGTTGTAAGGTAATGGTTCTCAAACTTTGGCGAGCATCAGAATCACCTGTAGGCTTGTTAAAACACAGATTGCTAGACCCCATTCCCAGAGATTCTGATCTGCAGGTCTGGAATTGGACCAAGAATTTGCATTTCCAACAAGTTCTCAGACCAATGACGCTGATGCTGCTGGTATACAGACCAAAGTTTGAGAATCGTGATTGTGAGGAACAAGTGATTATGGAAGTGTGCAGAACATTGTACATACTACACACTTGTTTGCTGCACAAGCCACCTCCTCTCTCTGCACTTCAGTTTCCCCAAGTATGGGATGGGGATATAATAATGATAAGGGAAGTGCCGGGACCCTAACCTCCCCTGCCCCTCGGCAGAAACCCACAGCTTTAGGAAAATAAACTCCCCTGGGTCCCCGGTCCCTCTCTCCCCTCCTTCCTCTCCTTTTCTCCTTGGAATCCCCATCAGGAAGATAAGCACCGCAGGCTGCCCCTTTGAATTGACATTTACAGCTCTATACAGATAATGACTCTCTTCCTCCCCGATGGCCTTCTGCTTCTAGAAAGCTAAGCTAACCTTGCTTCTCCGCCTTTGTAACCCTGCCTGCCCGCTTGCTCGGGAATTTGCCCGCTTAGTGTACCTATCTAAACTTATGAAAATCAGAAAACAGAGCTCAGATTTTTGGAGATGTGACTCTCCTCTGGGCCCGCACGTAATAAAACTTTGCTCATCTGTGCTCCCAAGAGTGCCGTCGGGGTTGCTTTCTGCTGGCCGCAACACTAACACATCCTCTCCTGAAAATTAGGGCATGGATATGAAGGCATTCAGTGAAAGAACACCTGAAGGGGAGTTTTCGTCACTGGGGTTACATTCCTGAACCCTCAAAGTTCCCCCATTCTCAGCCCTACAGGTATTTTTCCTGCCAGGCACTGTGACATGTCCAGCAGGAGCAATGGTCATTGCAGTCCAAGGGGTGATGCGTCTGGCAGCAGGAAGCATAGAAGGCTCAGCCAAGCTCAGGCTTGGCTCCTCCAGCAGCATGGAGGATCAGGGAAGGCTTCCTGGGGGAGGTGACCCTGGCCGAGGAGTGGGGTTACCCGAGGCCTACTAGCATGTTGTATCAGACTCTTAGGACCTGACCCTCTCCTTTGACAAGTGGGGAGTCTGGAACCCACAGAGCAAGGAAGTGTATATGTATTGAGTGCCTACTGTGGGTTAGCCTCTCTGGAGAAGGGAGTTGCTATCTCAGGAAGGGGAAGGGACTTGTCCAGGGCCACATGGCTACTCTGTGCAACGCTGGCACCTAAACCTGGGTCTCTGGCCTCCTAGCCCTGTTCCCTAGACCACTGGCCTGAGGGCTCATTCTCCCAGTAGCTAACATTTTCCCTTTGGAGGGCAAGATGCAGGCCCTGACTCACAAGCTGGGTTTCAGAAGGAGCCGGAAACACAGGAGGTGCAGCACTCCATGAATGTTGAATTCATTCCACGAGGGTCCTCTTAGTGGCAATTCTGTGTTGCGTGCTGAGAGGAAATTATCCTCACACAGTGAGTTCTGCTTTCCAGCTCCTGTGGTCCAGGGCACAAGATGGGGCTGTCTGAAAGGTGGGGCTTCAGGTGTGCAGGACACCTGCCCCTCTGCCCGACCTCCTCTGCCTGTTAGTGGCTGCACCCTAATGCTGCCCTTGCACCCTCCCACCGAGCAGAAGTTGGCCCTGGCTGCAGTGATGACCCCCAAAGCTGTCCAGAGAGCCACCTTCTCTGAGTTAGCCATCCAGTGAACCTCTGGGAGGCCAAGAGTGGTCCCAGGCACGGTGTCCCAGGACCACTGTCTGCTCTCTTTACCAAGCATCTATCCCACCCCCAGGCTGGCTGCAGATTTAAAATGAAAGGTCTGCTGCCCAGCTTGATAAATCATAAACCTGCTTCTCTTACCCACCCCTTTAGGGGCCTCTTCTTCACAATTCATTTGTTTGAGCAACCTCTGTACTGAAGAATGTTCTCAGGACCTCACATGGATTATCTCTTAATCCTCACAAACTCCCTAGGCAGCGGGTGCTCCTAGCATTTCCATTTTACAGACGAGACAGTGGAGGCTCAGGGAGGGGAAGTGACTTGTTCAAAGTCACCCAGTTAGTCAGTGGTGGTGCCAGAGCCACTCCCCTGACTGCTGCTCTGTATGGGCCATGGCTCTGCCTTCTCAGAGCTTCCAGACCAGCGCCGAGACAGGGAATGAATAAGGTGACAGCTGCTTGGAGCGGACCTAGTGTGGGAGCTCTGTGAGCTGACCCTCTAGCCTACCCCAGCCTGCGTTGCCGGACCACAAGGGACTCGGGAAGGCTTCCTCTGCAAAATCTCCCTGTGCGGTGTGAGGTCAGCCACGGGGCAGGGACTGGGTTGCTCCAAACTCTTCCCAGTGAGGTTCAGGTCCCCTTATCTAACCAGGAAAGGAGACCAGGGGCTGGCAACCCCACCCCAAGGCAGGGGAGTCCCAGAGATTCCAAAAGTTTGATAGCACTCCACGGTGGCTCATGATCTAAAACACCCACCACCCTCTTTAGGTTGGTTTCTCCTTGAAATTATTTTTACATTTATTGAGCGCCTACTGTGTGCTAGGCACAGAAAGTGATGGTCCATCTTCTTAATAGAAATGGTGATGAAGATAATGGGTAAAAAGAATAGCAGCTGCCGTTTATTTAGCTCTTCACCTGATTATCACTTTTGAAGTAGGATCCGCATTTTACTGAGGAGGAAATTGACGCTCAGAGAGGTGCAGTCACTTGCTTGAGGTCACATAAGCAAGTAGAGCAGGTGCTCAGGCAGTCTGGGAACAGAGCTCTACTTAATCTCGCTGGGCTCAGTTTCATAGGACCTTGAGACACAGAGTCTTAAAAGGGATGAAGGAAACCAACTTTGAGACCCCCTCTATGTGCCAGCCACCATGCATTTCTATGCATTATCTCAGCTAATCCTCACAACCCCACAGAGCAGGTACTAGTATTAACTCAAATTGACAGATGAGGAAACAGGTTCTGAGAGGTTGAGTGACTGATCCAAAGACACACAGCAAAGGAGCTGGGGTTTGATTGAAAGTCTGTCTGGCTCAGCCGTTTCCTTCCTTCACACCCAGTGGCCTCTGTCCTCATCTAATCTCAGGGTTCTCCTCTGTCCTGTCCTGGTGAATAGTGGGTGCTCAGCCAGTAGAAGGATCAGTATGGGTGAACAGGGGCGACTAGAGAAAGGAAGGTGAGGGGACATTTTTACAATGGTCAGCAGAGGGCGCTCTCCCACAACCGGGCTTCCTAAGCTACTTCTCTCTTGGTGGCCGCTTGGGAACCCCAGGAGAACCTGGAGGTCAGTGAGCTCCCAGCAATGGGTGCCTCAGCTTTTTTTGGCTGTTATAGAGGCAGGCCAGCCCCAGGCCCCAGGGGACCTACTGAGATAAGAATCATCTACCCAAAAGGGCTTGACACAAACGAGGGCCCTCATTTTACAGATGAGAACACTGAGGCTGGGGGAGTGAAGATACCTACTGAGAGTCCCACAGCTGGCGCCAGCTGCCCTGGCGCTTTTAGAGAGCCCAGTGAAGTTCTAATTCTGCCTTCTAGAACACTGGCCCAGTAACCGTGGCTGTTTCCCAGGGAGGGTGGGACCCTGGGAAGATCACTACAGCCTGCAGTGGGAAAAATGGGGCAGGGAAGTGGCAGGCCTGCAGGTGCCCCAGCCATCCCCCCAGCCCCAGCACTCATGATGGATGACTTTGACCGGGCTTCCTTAAACACTGCCTTCCAAGGTAAGGGAGTCTGGACTGGTCTAGGAAGAGACACCCTCCTTGGAAACTCAGGAGCAGGTAGCTCATTAGAGATTTATTTTATTTTATTTTATTCTTAAAGATTTATTTTTATTTATTTATCCCCCCCCTTGCTGCTTGTACTCGCTGTGTCTATTTGCTTTGTGTTTTTCTGTGTCTACTTATCTCTCTTTTGTTGCGTCACCTGGGTGCGCCAGCTCACCGCACTGTGCGGACCATCAACTCACAGCACTGCGTGGGCCGGCTTGCCTTCACCAGGAGGCCCTGGGAATTGAACCCGGGGCCTCCCATTTGGTAAACGGGAGCCCAACCAATTGATCCACAGCCGCTTCCCTCATTAGAGATTTAGATTGAGTTTCCCACACCCCTCTGCTCCCTGAGAAACAGGCTGCATGCAGCGAAGGCCTCTGGGAGCCTGGAGGCTGGACTTCAGGTTGACCGAACTCTATTTCATGGTTCTCTGCAGACGCTGGCATAGACTCCCAGCTCCTACTACTACAGAAATAGGACCAGGGCCATCACCTGAGCCCATCTCCCATTGTTGGGGTGGGGGATCTGCCCAGGATCAGAGCCAGCCCGCAGGTTCTAGATTAACACCCTGATTGCCCTTACATTCCAGCGAAGGTGGGGCGGGGGGAGGTACATGGGCTGGAGAGCACAAGGCTAGGATGCCTGGGAGGGCTGGAAGCCGGGGTCACAAGGCTCAGCTGGGCCTGGTACTCAGATCCTGTTTCCTTTCCTGCAGATTGGGGTAATAACATCTCAAAAGAAAGTGCAGGAAGGATGGGAAACCAATATCCACTGAGTGTTAATGTGCCAGGCACTGACCTTGGCCTCCTTCCCCAACATCTCACTTGATCCTCACAACAACCCTATGAGATCCATTCTATTATTATACCCCTCTTATCGATGAACAAACTGAGGCTCAGAGAGGCCCTGCGTTGTCTGACTCCAGCTCTCTTTCCAGTTCTTGAATGCAAACAAGAGGGGTTGGCTATTCTTCCCTCCATGCCCTTCATGCTTCCCGGCCATCATGGCACGGGTCTGTCCTTGCTTCTTCTCCCTGGTTTTGTTTAGTCAGCACCTCTTGTGCACCCACTGTGTGCTGGGGCCACTGGGCTGGCAGCAGTTTGAGGGCAGGGACTGGGTCTTATTCAGTCACCAAGCCCCCATTGTGTGCTAGGCTCTGTGCCTGGCACAGGGGTCCCAGGAGACGAAGATGTCCCTGGTACCTAGACACCTAGGAGGTGTGCAGTGAGGAAGTGAAAGGAGGTGAAGGGGCAGAGCCTGGAGGAGGTAGAAGATCCCCCCACACACACACAGAAGCCTATTCAGGGGTAGAAGAGGCAGCTGCCTTTATTGGGGGCCGTGTGCCGGCCAGCTTTAGTCAAAGGCCACACACTTGATCTTGAAGTCGCCATCAGCCGCCAGGTAGTTGATGGCCTCCAGGTTGAGGCGGTTGGGGAACTTGAATGTGTGTTCATCTGGCATCTTAATGGTCAGGTCTGCCTGGTCGAAGGAGATGCACACCTGGGGAGCAGAGAAGGGCAGTGAGCTGGCCCAGGCATGGACCCTGCCACAGAAGCCTGGGCTCTGCAGCCCCAGCCACAACCCATAGGCCACGGGCCCTCCCAGAGCCCTTTGCTCACGTAGCCCTGACTCTGCTCTGCAGGAGAGGCCACGGAGGTTCAGAGAGGGGATGACACTCACGTGCAATCACAGTGAAGGAGGGGAGGCAGGCTGGGGCCGCTAAACCCATCTCTGCCCCAGCCCACCCCGTGCCCAGCCTCAGCCCCCAGTCCCCAGCTCACCTCTACAACACTTCCAGGCTGGAAGGGGAAGGCAGACTCCCGGTGCTCGGCCCCCCAGGCCCCGCCATCCTTGCTGTTACACACAATGGTGTTGGTGTCCCCGTGGGCGTTGAAGCGAGGGTTGAAGTGCAGGCACAGGTTGTCTTTATCTTTGCCCAGGTTCAGCACAAAGCTAGGAGGTAACAGTGGAACTGAGGCCCCTTGGGCTGATCAGCCTGTGCCACTCAGCACAGCATGAATGCACCGGTTCTGGCTCTGCCATCTACTTGCTGTGTGACCTTGAGCAAGTCCCTGCCCCCTTCTGGGTCTCAGTTTCCTCATCTGTATAATGGGGGCTGCACAAGAAGGATCTCTAAGGGGCTGAAGACTGGAGGACATTAGCCAGTGTCCCAGAATTAAATGAGAACACGCATGTGAAGTGTCAGCTCACTGTCACGGCTGTCTTCCAGGTTTCCTCCACGCAGCTACTTCCCCCCTTGTTTTACTGATTAACCACCTGAGGCTCAGTGAGGTTGGTTGACTGGTCCAAGGTCACCCAGCTGCTGGGAAAATAGCCAGTGGGCTGCCTGAATGCTGAGTGAAGATGGGGTGAGGTAATGAAAGGTTGAGAGGATGAATGACTAAAGGTGGGAAGGGGGGACCTCAGAGGGAGGGCGGTGGGGCTGACTGCCTCCTCACTCCCTCTCCTCCTCCCATCCAGCACCAGGCCTCGCAGATGGGCCTATCTGAAGTAGAAGAGAGGATCTGAGGTGGATGAGAGGCAGCAGCTGGTTTAGTTTAAGAGGCTCAGGCAGGAGCGAGGGTGATAGCAAAGGGGGGGGGGGCGCCAGACCCCACAGAGGAAGTGACTCATCTAAAGAGCGTTGCCTCGTCTGCCACTGTTAACCCCCTCCTGGCCAGCCGGCCACACCCCTACCAGGGGGTCCCCCGCCCTGCTCCTCCTCCCCACCATCGCCCCCTCACCTCTTGGCGTCGGGGGCCACCTCGCCCCGCACTCTGAGGAACTCCCCGGGTTTGAGGTTCAGGTTGCTGGCGACCAGACCCTGCGCAGACAAGACCCCGCCCGGCCGGGTAAGAGGATGCTGGCTTCTGCTGCCGCAGCGTCCTGGTGCGTAAGGGAGGGGGCGGGGGTCCCCACCCTGGATCCTGTGGCCAGGCCAACTGGAAGCCTGGGGAACCAGTCTGAGTCTGTGTGGTCCCCTCTCCCCACCAGGGGCTGTCACAAGGGCGAGGTTCTAGAAGTGATTGCGGTTCAGTTTGGGGTTTTGGAAGCAGAGAGGCCAGGGAGGTGGGGTGCACGGCCAGCTCCTCATTTAAGAGATGCAGAGAACCAGGCTCTGGGCGGGGCAGCCACTTGCCCAGGGTCACACTGCGGGCTGGTGGCAGGGCTCCTGGCACCTGGTGCAAAGGAAGGGGAATGGAGGTCTGCCCCTCTGCTGCGGAGGAAGTGGCCTGGGGCTGGGGGATTCCCCCACCATGCCCTTTCTAGCCCCTCTGTGCTGGAGAGGAGCGCCCCATGAATACAGAAGGGAGAGCAACAAAGGGCCTGGGTCTGCAGCCTGGGAGGCTCCGGGTTGACAAGACTGGGTGCATTTGAGGGTGGGTGGAGCTGCCCCTCCCAGCTCCTGGTGCCAGAGTTGGAGGGACAGGAGTTAAGGAGAAAGAGTGGTTCCTTCAGCCAGAAACTCGAACCCTTTCCCTGGAGGCCTGTGGAAGAGTCTCTCCAGCTTCTTCGTCCCTTCCCCTCCCCCCTCTCCCAGCTTGGGGGAGTGGGCGGTGGGGAATTTCCCAGCCCCCACCAGACCAGCCTGGTCAGAACCACCGTCCACCCCTGAAGGCAGGCAGGCCCTCCCTGGCAGCCTGTCTCTGGTCCTGGCGGGTTTTCAGCACTCTCTGGAGCAGAGGGTGACTCTGACCTGGCAGTGGTAACTGGGGACAGCTGCAGTGGGGGGAGGGGACAGAGGGCTCTTTGGGGTAGAAGAGGGGGAAGGGACAGTGGTCTGGGCACCACCAAAGTGCACCCCCCCCCCAGCCACACCCTTCTCACTCCCGCTTCTCAGAGCTGCAGAGCTGCAGAAAGTCCGACCTTGGCAGAAATAGCTGTGCTGTCAGACTCTGGAGGAATCCAGAAAATTCTTAGGCCAGAGAAGGCCTTTGGGGACCACGGTGCCCACCCCCATTTTACAGACACGGCCACTGAGGTCCAAAAAAAGAGAAGAAACTTGTTCGAGGCCACAAGGAGGGAAATAGAACCCAATTCCTGACCTGCCCCAGCTCTCCCCTGGCTGTGGGACCCCACCCCATCCCTTGGGTCTTGGGGTGGGGCCCCCACACTCACACAGGCCATGGCTGAGGACAGGAGGAGGTTCCCGGGACTGCGGACCAGCTGTCTGAAGACTCCACCCAAGAGATGGGCCCGGGCAGTTCCGTCCCTTTTAACTGGACCAGGCTCTGCTGGGTCCCGCCCCCTAGAAGCTCAGCCAATTGGAAGTCAGGAATGGGATGGGGGCCACCGCAGGCCCGGTCCATGGAATTTTGGAGCCAGTTCTGGGACAGAAGTGACCAATCAGAATGCCAACACACCCCACCCCAGGGTCCAAGCTCCACCCCTCATTCTCCTCCTTCTCTCCCCACCCCATCTCCCAAATTGTGCTGTGGCAGGGATTGGGGGAAGCCCAGTGGAAAATAGTTTGAGGATGAGCTAGACCCAAGAGTTGGCGGGAAGGGGGCCTGGGGCCAGCAGGCTGAGCTTGGGAGGCCTCCCGAAGGAGGGCTGTGGGGGTGCGGGGCCTGGGGAAGCCAGGCTGCTCCTGGGCAGGGGCAGGGCGTGGCCGGCTCTGCAGGCAGAGGCCCCGTTAACTGCAAGGCCCTGGCCCCACTCGGGCTGCCCCAGAGGCCTCACCACCTCTAAACAGGAAAGGATTGGTGGGCCTGGAGGGCACGGGGCCGAGGCGGGGGGGCGAGCCACCACGCTTGATCAGGAAGAGCACGCGCCGCCGCAGCAGCGAGGGACGCAAGCTTCTGTCGCCGTTTGGAACCCGCGGCCCGAGGAGGCCGCTGGTTGGCGCTGCGCCCCGGGCGGCGGCAGGTCCTCCACGTGCTCTCTGCAGCCGGAGGCGTTGGGGACCCAGGAATGTGGCGCGTTCGGCTGTATAGCCTCAGGAGAGTGGCCCACACAGCTAGATGCACCACATGTGATCAGTCGGGACTCGTGGGGTCAGGAGAGGGCTGGAGTTGTCGTCAATACATTCCAAACACACAAGGGTATAGTCTTGTAAATCACGGCTTTACTGAAGACTATTTAAAGAAATGATCGACTTCAAATCTTGGAATTGGCCTCACGGCCAATTAGATAGCCATTCTTCATGGGAATAAACATTCCCACAAAGGAAGAGCTTATTGCCAATAAGCCAGACTTTGATAATCTTGCAGAATATTTAGGAGCAAACAGTGTTGCATATCTATCAGTAGAAGGACTGGTTTTGCCTGTATGAGGAAAGGATAACATTTTAAAAACAAAAAGTGGGGAAGCGGCTGTGGCTCCCGTTTACCATATGGGAGGCCCCGGGTTCGATTCCCAGGGCCTCCTGGTGAAGGCAAGTCGGCCCGCATGGCGTGGTGAGCTGACAGCCCGTGCGGCGCAGTGAGCTGGCGCAGCAAGATGACGCAACAAAAGGGAGACAAACAGACACAGAAAAATGCAAAGCAATGGACACAGCGAGCACAAGCAGCAAGGGGGGGACAAATAAATAAATATATCTTAAAAAAAAAACAAAGTGGAAAAGCAAGAAATTACGGTTCAAGAAAATGGGAATGGTCTGAAATACTTTGAAAAGAGCAGCCGTTGTACAGCTTGTCTCACTGGAGAATACCCTGTGGAATTGGAATGGTAGCTGTCGGGGGCAAATATGTCATTTAGATATAGATCAGGTTGGTCAAGGAGTTTTAGTAATTAGGCCTTATGATCCAGTCACTGTTACTCAGTGGATACAATGTAAAACGCCAGCCTGGGAGGAAGAACTGTGACAAGGAGCTCAAGCTGACACCAGCCTGCTGATCTGCCCCAAATGGCCACAACCTGCCATCAGCCTCCTGCTTGCTAGTTAACGAGCTGGGCCTCGGGGACACCCTGCCGTAACCATGAGTCTTGCCTCCTTACCCCTCGCCATTCCCCCACACCTTCCCTGTGTCTCAAGCAGCCGTATAAGCTGCTGCCCCAGCTCACCCCTTCGAGCAGAAACCTCTTTTGGTGCTGCTCTTGCATTAATGCAACTTTAGCTCAATAAACTTGCTCTGCACCCCTCTTTTTAAGTCTATTTTCAGCACAACAAACTTTAGGACAAATTTTGAACTGGCCTTACATTTGATTTGTTTTCTTTTTCTTTTTTTTTGAGGTACCAGGGCCAGGGATTGAACCCGGGACCTCCCATGTGGGAAGCAGGTGCTCATTCACTTGGGTCACATCTGCTGCCCTTACATATGAGTTTTTAAAAACAAGAGGGAGCGGATGTAGCTCAAGTGGTTGAGTTCCTGCTTTCCATGTATGAGTGTATGAGGTCCT
>JAQZBX010032411.1:0-25840 GCA_029593785.1 Cabassous unicinctus
TTTTTAAAGCTCCCCCAGGGATTCTCAAGGGTTCCAAGTTTGAGAAGCACTAACCTGAACTCTGTAAGAAGCTGCTCGTCCATCCGTGGAAGGTGGTGGCTGGTAGCACCGCTCAGGTGTGCTGTTTCCACAGGTGACGTTCCCGTCTTCCAGAAGAGGCCCGGCTGCATCGTGCAGTCCCCTTGAGGGTGAAATGCGTATACACTTGGAACAAGTTGTACCCCAAAAGTTAAAAGATTCTGAGCCTAAAGAGGTGTTGTCTTCCACTATCTGGAAACCCTTCTGAGAGGATAACTGAGGTATCCATGTGCACCTTCCGTCCCAGTGTTTCCATGGTGGAAAGATCAGTTGACCACAGCAGGATGTTTATTGTTGTTTTGTTTAGGGTTGGTTTGGTTTGAGTAAACAGAAAACAGTTATACATGGAAGGTGTTTGTATTCTGCACCATATCTCCTATTCTACCATAGTGGTACTTGCCGTAGAAAATCATCTCTGCTCCCTTCCTGATTTTATAAATTCGCTTTTAATTTGTTGTTGCAAGACCGCTCTCCCTTCCCAAAACTGTCATCATCTCTTCCGAAGCTTCTCTTTCCCATTCCCATCTGACCCTGACAGTCTGTTTCTTTGTAGAGTGCCTTGCAGTTTAGGATCAAGGATGCCATTCTCAGGTCTTCCTTCAGCCTCTCCTTTGGGGCAAAAGATCCTGACTCCAGGCATTGGGCAACACCCAGCAGACCCCCCAGCAAACCTGGCTTGCTCAGAGCCCCTGGCTTGGCTTAGAGGAAGGTTTTGCATTTGTGGCTTTGGTTCATGTATAATTGGTGGCTTTAGAGAAATGCGAATCTTAATGGCTTTTTTCCTTTTCTGTTTTCAGAGCCACTTACTGCATGATGATAATTTGGTTCAGTAGTTCTCCAGAACAGCAGTTAGCATCCCTTTGTTAGAAATGTAAAATCCTCAGGCCCCACTGTAGACCCCCTGAGTCAGAAACTCAGGAGCTGTGGCCTAGACATCTGCCTCTGAGGTCTGCTAAAGTTCAAGAACCACTAGTTTGATGTTTTTGTTTCTTTTCATTGTTTATTTCTGGTCATGGTGCTTATGAATTCCTGGAGTCCCTGATTCTGAAATCCTGTTACACACGAGGAATTGAGGACCCAGGGACTTAAATCACTCGTCCACCCAGCTACAGCTGCTGGCAGAGCAGCGAGGGGCTGTCTACCCTGAAAGCAGCCAGCCCCGCAGCCCCCATTACAGCCCTGTCACCACTCTGGTTTTGAAGTTAATGCATTTACACAGCGTCACACCTTCACACCGGTTTTCTCATTATAAATCAGGTTGAATTTTGTGTCAAAAAATTACCAAGCTGTCATTTTGTAAGGTTGCCAGTAAGGAGATGTTACTTCTGTTTAGACAAGTCCCATAGAACTGAATATGGAGTTTTGTTGAGGGTGGGAAAACAGGAGCCACACGAGCACAAGAGGGCCATGAAGGTTTTGCTTTACCCAGAAGATTAGATGCACCCATCCTGAGTCCATCGAGGCCTTTTACAGGGCCTGGTCTCAAAGATTCGCATGGTAGGTACCGGCCGATTGATGCCCACTTCTGGGCTTGGAATATGACCCTGCACCTGAGCCAAACCCAGTGTATTTCTTTTGATTATATTTTTGCTCATTTCTCTTTATAGTACATGGATAGTAAATTTCTTTGGGAAGACTATGCTGTATGTGGTGCACACAAAGAATACCAAACCTGTCTTTCCTTGGAACAGGGATGGAAATATTTTTTGCCCCTAATTTTGCAAGCTCTTGCTATCATAAACTCTTGTAAACCTGTAACAGGTGATTGGTGGGCCCATGGTGGGCAAGGGGGTTTCCCTGTTGTGCAACAAATTTCCTGGAAGAGCCACGGGAACTCATGTTAATGCACCCAGAAACTGACTTGCAACGTGCCGCGTCAGTCTATGTCTTTTGTGCAGAATAGACGGTCAGTAGAACTAGAACTCTGAGAAGGAATATTACAGCTTTAATTCATGAATGCCTCTCTTGTTTGCCTTTGCCGTTAGTCCACGTCTCCTGTCAAAAGCAGGTAGCTGCCTCTGTTTTGTCAAAGTTGCCAACACGTGCAGTGGCCTTCTCTGACATGGGGGCAGGGGCCACCCTGACAAGTACTAATTCCGCTCTTTCCTTTGCTTCTCCTGCTGCTTCCCCAGGTTTCTAAGGTCAACGGAGTCACTCGAATGTCCTCTCTGGGTGCAAGTGCAACCAGTGCCAAAAAGATGCGAGACGTCAGACCTTCACCGTCCAAAACTGTGAAGTACACTGCAACGGTGACCAAGGGGACCGTCACATACACCAAAGCCAAGAGGGAACTGGTCAAGGAAACCAAACTCAGTCACCACAAGCCCAGTCCAGCTGTCAACCACACAATCTCAGGGAAAACTGAAAGTAGCAATGCAAAAACCCGCAAACAGGTGCTATCCCTCGGAGGGGCGTCCAAGTCCACCGGGCCTGCCGTCAGTGGCGTCAAGGCCAGCGGCAGGTTGAACCCAAAGTCATGCACTAAGGAGGTGGGGGGGCGGCAGCTGAGGGAGGGGCTGCGGAATTCTAAGAGGAGACTGGAAGAGGCACAGCAGGTGGAGAAGCCGCAGTCGCCCCCCAAGAAGATGAAAGGGGCCGCCGGCTGCGCCGAAGCCCCCAGCAAAAAGGCTGCGGCGGTGGTGGCCGCGGTCCCAGCAGAGAAGCCTCTGCTGAACGGACACGTGAAAAAGGAAGTGCCAGAGAGAAGCCTGGAGCGGAACCGGCCGAAGAGGGCCACGGCTGGGAAGAGCACGCCCGGCAGACAAGCACACGGCAAAGCGGAAAGCGCCTCCTGTGAAAATCGTTCTACCTCGCAAACTGAGTCCTTGCACAAGCCACACGACGCGTCGGGAAAGCACGAAAAGGGGAGCGGCCGGTCGGGCTGGGCGGCCATGGAGGAGATCCCTGTCCTCAGGCCGTCCGCCAAGGAGTTCCACGACCCGCTGATTTACATCGAGTCGGTGCGCGCTCAGGTGGAGAAGTACGGCATGTGCAGGGTGGTCCCCCCGCCGGACTGGAGGCCCGAGTGCAAGCTCAACGACGAGATGCGCTTCGTGACGCAGGTCCAGCACATCCACAAGCTGGGCCGGCGCTGGGGCCCCAACGTGCAGCGGCTGGCCTGCATCAAGAAGCACCTCAAATCTCAGGGCATAGCCATGGACGAGCTCCCGCTCATAGGTAAGGCTGCCCGCGCGCTCCCGCCAGGGTCCGGCAGCTGCTTGCTCCGTCCTGCCCTGGCCAGATCTCGCCTCCGGTTTTGCAGGAGCAGTGGGCTTCTCCCAGCAGCCCCCTGTTCCGGGGGAGCCGGGAGCCCCTCCTTGCCCCAGGTTCTGGGGGCTGCTGTGGCAGGAGGAGAGTCGGTATTGATGGAAGTAGAGTTGGGGTGGTCTTCAGTCACAGACGTGCCCCGTGCCCACCCCTGCTGCGCTGTCACGGGCACCTGCCACCCAGGACTTTGTGGCCGTCCCAGCTGGGCTTCTAGCAGCGTCCAGGGCAGCGAGAGGAGGCTGCTCCTCGTGGCATCAGCCTGCCTGCCCCTGGCCTCTTCCCCTCCCCATCCTCCGCGCTTTCCCTTGAGCTTTGCTTGGGCTGGTGGTATCTGGGCTGTTATGGAGGCCACAGGACGAGGGACGTGTTTAAACCTCTGTCTGTACCAGGATCAGGGGGCTGCTGTGGGGCAGACGTCACCCTGTTGAGTTCTTCAGCGTCCACCTCCTGGCGGGGGGATCCCTCGCTACTCAGAGTGGAGGCCCCCAGGCCGAGGCCACTTGCAGCTCCTCCTGTGGCGCCTGTTTCCCTCTCCTTCTCTTCTCTCTTTTGTCTCGGGGGTAACTGTCTCTGCCCAACCCGATGAGTGGTTTCTGCAGGGGCGGGTTCTTCCTGGGCGTCTCGTGTCTGCTTCCTTTCCGCGTCAGACCAGTGACGGAGTGGGCCTGCCTCCATGCTGGAGGTCCAGGTGTTGCAAGCAAGCAGTAACAGTCACTTCAGGGTCAGGAATCAGCAGGACGACATGGTATGCTGCAAACTGGAGGCTTCGTGCCTGCCTGCAGCAGGTGTCTGCCAGGCCGATGCCTGCCCCTGAGTCACACACTGCGCTTGAACGCGGGCCTGGTCTGTGGCCTGCTGCCAGGAGGGAGCAGGCTGCGCAGGCTGCCTACCGGGGCCTCCCGCTGTGCCTGTGCAGCAGGCCTCGGGAGGATCTGGGCCGCTGTGCTGACCTTGAGCCGGTGAGGGCGGGACATGTCCTGAGGTCCGCCGGGACTGTCTGGACAGGCGAGGCCTGCAGGCGATGTTGGTGGTGGCAGCCAGCGGTCCCGGATCCACAGCCGCATGCCTTTAACCTTGCGGCCTCTGCACAGCACCAGCAGCCACGTAGACGCCTCACTGCCTGTGTGTGCACGCTTGCTCTCACGTGGAAGTTGGAGCGTTGTGGGAATCTAGTGAAGGTTTCCTGGCTTGCCTGTTGCCCCTCAAGACCCCAGGCCTCTGGTCGGGCTTCAGCCGTCCAGCAGTGGAAGGTGCTTAGTGGCTTTGAAAGAACTTTCTGGAGTCTGCCCAGGTGGATGTCCCTCCTGCCTCTCTGGGCATCCGTGTGCACTCCTTCCCCCTTCAGCTCGCCCTGCGTGGGAAAGCGCGGCTGGGGTGGGCGCCCCCAGCAGCCTCGGGCCCCATGCACTGGTATCTTCTGTGATGCTGGCGATGAGGAAGCCCTAAGATCATTCATTTCTGAACACTGGGTCTCCTCCTCTCCAGTGTGAACTGTGGACTGAGCCACCCTGGCCCGGCTAGCGTGGCTGCAAGACCCCCCTCCACGGGCAGGGCAGCGAGCCAGCCCCTGGGTGAACCCCGAAAGAGAGGGCTCCGGCAGGTCTCGACACACCGTGCAGTCCCAGCCCTCAGCACCCTCTTTCCACGGTTGGGGCTCACCTCCTCGCTGCTCCCCACTGCTCCCCCGTCCACAGGCGCTCCCACCAAGCGGAGGCCATGGGAGTCAGCCCCTCTCCTTGGAGCGGGCCCTGGCTGGACCCGCTTTCTCTGCCCGAGGTTCCGCCGGCTCCACCCGGCTCCGTGGGAGCAGCCTTGCTTGTCCTTTAATTCTGGCTGTCAGTGTGTCCTCCCTCTGAAGAGGTGAAGCTTTTTTAACTTTTAACTCTGCTCACCTGGCATTCCATAGCATGTTGCCCTCCTTGTAGCCACAGGCCTATTACTTGGGAAGGTTTTTTCCCCTCTTCACTGGTCCGAGGGAGGCTGTTTTTCTGGTTTACGTCTAGACAGAGTCACCGAGATTTGCTTGTCAGTATGTCTGGATATTGACGTGCATTTGTGCACATCTGTAATTTGATCAAAGGAAGGTGTTGAAGACTAGACTGTGCCCCATGTGGATAGAAGCTGCCCCTCTGTCTGAGTGGGTGACGAAAGGAGCTGAGGGACAGAGGGACCGGCCAGGTGTCCTCACGCAAATGTTCCTTGTCTCCCTGGTGATTCTGTGCAACTGAGAATGTTGTGCGACACTTGCGAGTGTGTGCACGTGGGACTGCTGCCAGGTGGCGTGAGCCTGAGGATGCACACGTCCGAGCGGGCCTGCCCGGTGTCGGGTGGGGCGTGTTGGGAGGCAAAGGCCAGGTCCTGCCCTGCCCTGCCCTGCCCAGCCCAGCGACCTCCGACCACACCTTGTCTCCCTAACCCGCCTCGCGAAGCGTGAGGAGGGCCTAGGATTCCACGGGCCTGCAGTGTCCTCTCCACACATCTGCCTGGCTTGCTCGCTCCTTCCGCCCAAGCCTCTGCTGCAGTGTCACCTTCTCAGTGACACCTTCCTGTAACGCCTGACCTAACGTGGCCCAGGTTGCTCTCCAGCCTCTGAATCCGCTTTATCTTCACAGCACTGGCCGACACCCAGCACTGAGTAGCGTCTCTCTTGTAGAACGTTAAGCTCCTTGAGCCTGGAAATGGCACATTCCTGGCATTCCGTGAGCTTTCATGAAATGTTCGCCCCTGGCCCTTTCCCACTGTCCTTTTAACCGGCTGTCTCCTGTGCTTCCCTTCCCTGCCCTCGTCTCGCTGCGCCTCGTCCAGGAGGCTGTGAGCTCGACCTGGCCTGCTTTTTCCGGCTGATTAACGAGATGGGCGGCATGCAGCAAGTGACTGACCTCAAAAAATGGAACAAACTCGCGGACATGCTGCGCATCCCCAAAACTGCCCAGGACCGGCTGGCCAAGCTCCAGGAGGCCTACTGCCAGTACCTGCTGTCCTACGACTCGCTCTCGCCCGAGGAGCACCGGCGGCTGGAGAGGGAGGTGCTGATGGAGAAGGAGAGCCTGGAGAAGCGCAAGGGGCCTCTGGAGGGCCACACCGAGGACGGCCACAACAAGTTCCACTCCCTGCCCCGCTTTGAGCCCAAGAACGGGCTCATCAACGGCGTGGCGCACAGGAACGGCTTCCGCAGCAAGCTCAAGGAGGTGGGCCCAGCCCAGCTCAAGACGGGCCGGCGGCGACTCTTTGCTCAGGAAAAGGAAGTGGTCAAGGAGGAGGAGGAGGATAAAGGTGTCCTCAGCGACTTCCACAAGTGTATTTATAAGGTAGGCGCCTCCTGCGCGAGCCCAGGCTCTCTGGAGGACCCTTGTTTCCTCTCGGGCTGTGGGGGCGGGGAGGGAATGGTATCATGGTGCCCATGGCCAGTGCGCTCATGCCCTGCTGGAGCGAGGAGGCGGCTGGCCGTTGGGTTGCATGCATAAGTGGCCCTGATGTGGGCGAGGAAGCATCTGGAAGCCTCCATGCAGAACAAGGGAGGCTGCCCTGTGGTCAGGACGCATGAGCTCTGAGCCCTGTGCAAGTCACTTGCCCTCTCGTTCATGAGGCTCCCCTCTGCGCACTGCCCACCTCATTTTGGACCCGAGAGCATCCCAGAGGTGCTATCTGGAATTCTCAGGCAGGAACTGACCGGGGCCCTCTTGGGAGCCCCCCTTTCTTTCCCTCCTTGTTTATATTCCGCACAGCCTGACGCTGCCCAGCTCCCAGCTCTGGCGCTGCCAGGCCCCTTCTGGAGAGAGCAGTCCTTGGAGCAGCTCTCACAAGGGAGCTCACCACTGATGCTGGGGGCGGAGGGGGCGCGGGAGGGGCAGGGAAGAACCTGGCCAATGGGACTCCGTACAGTGTTTTCCTGGGTTCTGCCAAATCTTACTGCCGCGCCAGCTGTCCTGAGAAGCATTCTTCCTCCAAGCAGTGAAGCAAAGTGGCGTTGACGCTCTCACCGTCTTGGCTTGGCAGCCAGCTCCGTCCTGCCTCTGCGCAGCTGAGATGGTAGTGCTCCCTTTTGGCTCCATTCTAAGGAGGGTTCCCCTCGCCCCCCGTCCCTGCTACAAGCAGGGAGACCCTAGCACCTCCACCTAGAGATCTCTGCTCAACTGCCTGAGCTTTGAGGGGGCACAGGCTTCACCCCTGGGATCCCAGTTCAGTATGCATTAGAGGAGGGTTTTTTTTTGGGGGTGGTCTGAGTGGCCTCACCCATACCCCCTGTGGGAACTGAGCCTCTGTAGGAGACCCTCAGGTCAGCAGGCTCCCGGTGCTACAGGCTCGGGACCTGAACCCGGCTCCACCACCGACTTCTCAGAAGTAATGGGAAAATCGTTAGCTTGCCTCTTAGTTCTGCCTCTTGGCTTTCTGAGTCCAGGGTCAGAATTCACACCTAGCTGTCCTCTGCCACACTTCTAAATTTTTCTTCTGTGCTTTAGTCCTTGTCCCTTTACTGGAAAGAGATGCCCCGTATGCCTCAGAGGTTTTCTATTATTAGACCCAGAAAATGTCTCTGTTGTTTTTGCTCTCATTTCCTGTTGGCGTGGTCAGGGGTTGCTGGGGGTTGAAGAGTGGCTGTCTCCAGCTTGATAATACCCATCCTTTAGATTTTTAAATATTTTCATGAAGAGAGGAGACCCATGGATTCTAAGCTCTGGAGCACTTTGCTGTTATGTTTCCCAGATGTTAGCCTGTGGCAGCTTCCTACACTGTTAGTCCTTAAATCCAAAGCATGAAATGAGAATTCCCAATTTTGTTACTTTTTACTTAAGAAATCCAATTCTATGAGAAGAATTTGGATCCAAGGAAGAGTATCTAGAGTTTTGGGCTCTCTGTCCACCACACTCTGCCTTAGGAAATGCAAAATTGGGTCCCTTCTATCATTACGTTTTAAATTCGTAATGAGTGAAGTATTGGGCAAGTATGAAATCAAATGGAAGTTTTTTTGTTTAAAACTCCAAATAATCATTTACATAGTTTAAAAGGAAAAGCAACTGTCTCCACACTGACTGACTGCACCTCAGATCATTCAGATGCAAAGGCAGGAAGAATCTGCAACCCATTCTAGACCTTTCTGTGGAGATGTTCAAAATGTCACCTCATTGGCAAAGCCTCCCTGACCACCCATCCTTGCTGTGTCCTGTGTCTCTGCTTCTGCCCTGGGACACTCCCTACCATCTCACATCGCAAGTGTTTATTAGTTTAATGCCTGCCTTGTCCACTACTCTATCTCCAGCCCTTAGAGAATTCTGGAACAAATGTACCTAAGACCAGTATTTCCTCTGTGATAGTTCAAGCCAGGAAATAACTCTGGAGCCCCAAGTTAAAAAATGGTACAACTATTAGAAGAATCAGGTATCTTGCGAAAGTGAGCAGTTCCTTGTGGCTGTTGCTGGGGACAGGGCAGCACGGGGCAGCGTGGTCGGTGTCCACAGTGCGCTGGTTCTCCCTGCAGGAGCAGGACAGGCACTGGGGATTCAGCAAACCCATTGTGGCCTTGGTGCTGTTGGCCCTTCCCTGGGCCACTGAGGGCATGCCCCCTCCTGTTTGATAAGCTTGCTCATGGCCTTTCCTGCGACTGATGGGGGTGCTTTCCTAGCTTCTGCCTCCTTTCGGCGTCACTAACGTGAAAGATGCTTTGTAAAACCTGGTGCCGTAGAGGTGGACTTTACGCGTCACACTTGCATCTGCTTGGAGTGTCTTGAAGCTCAGCTTCTCTTTGCTCCAAGTGCTGAGGTGGGCTGGCTTTCCGCCTCCTGCACTTGGCACTGACGGCTCTTCCCAGAGGACATGTTCTGCCTTGTCTGCACCTCATCGAGTCAGGAGCCCCACCAGCAGGGACGCACGTAGGCGCTGGCCCCCGGCAGAGCCGTGGCTTCGTTTGGGGTGAGGGTTCGGCTTTGTTTCTTGGCTTTACTCTTCTGTTTCTGTTTTGTTTTCAGGGAAGATCTGTTTCTTTAACAACTTTTTATCGAACGGCAAGAAATATCATGAACATGTGCTTCAGCAAGGAGCCTGCACCAGCTGAGATAGAGGTGAGGAGCCTCTGGGGAGCCGGGAAGGGAGCTCCTGGGAACTGGGTTCGTCTTCTGTGTTGGGTGTGCCAGGAGGCGGCCAGAACTTTTAGCTCCCGTTGAGCCCAGATTGGTTCAAAAGTGACAAACAATGTGATGAGGACAGCGAGCGTCGCTGGCTTGTCCCTGCCTTGCCCAGACCTGAAGGCTGTGAGCTGCCCGAGTCCAAGGATTGCAGCCTCTGGGACGGCTCCCGTCACCCGCTCACTCCATCCCGTTACGCAGGAGAAGCCTTGGAATCCCTCAAAACCACTGTCGTGCTTTTTCTTCTAGTTCTTTTTTTCAAATGGGACTGGCAGATTGCCATTTTTGTGCTGCTGCCAATTCTGTTCTTTGGAGTAGCACAAGGTTAGAAAGACAGTGAGCAGGTCTTCGCCCAGACCAGTTAGGGGCCGCGATGGGATCTGTGTGTTTGCTCTCGCCGCCTTTGCCCGGCTGCATCGCAGCGAGCGTCAGGGCACTGGCGTAGGCGAGCCCTAAAGGGAGGGAGGTCGGACGGCTCGCTGGTTAGCGGGCAGCCGCCTGCCTGTGCGCAGGGGTTATTGGGGGCTAGCTTTGTCTTCCATACATAACCCAGGTCGTGCCCTTTTTCTCTTTAATTCTCCTCTTTCAGGGTTCATGCAGGGTGGGTTTGTCCGTGGGTAATCCTGACCACTAGGTGACCACCACCCTGTGTTGCCAGGACTGAGCGGTTTCCCTCCTGGTTCTCTGAGGTGCCAGACCCCCGGTTGTAACCCTGAGAGTAGCCATGGCCGTCCAGTCCTGGCGGTCAAGCCTGCTGTCCTGGAGGGATGACGTCGTCACCTGCTTTGGGCTGCTTTCATTCCTTTTGTGCCTTAGGCCCTTGTGGATAGCCACGGGCTGCCTTAGCGCCACCCCCAGCACTACCTGGGTCACCATGCTGTGGCCTGGGCCCCCACCCCCACCCCCCGCCGGCCCTGCCAAAGCCACAAGCTCTAGTTACCACACAGCATCCACCACCGCCTCACGCACCGTCAGCCTTGGTGTCAACCACATCCTCCTCCTGGGACACGTGCTGCTGTCCTGGCGGCTTTCCGAGCACCCGGGGCCTTTGTGGGAGGGAAGTCAGAAGCACTGTGTGACTCTTGGGGGCTGAGATTTGGAGCTGGAAAAAGAGGCCTTTGTTTTGCCACGTTTGTCCTCACGGGAGTCTCCTGAGGGTGTAGGGGCTTCTCCATCTTTGAAGAAAGGTTGGCATATGTTCCAGTTTCCTCTTCAGGAGAGTGTTCTCTCACTCTGCTGCTAGAGAGCGTTACGCCTGCCTTTTGTTTAGTAGCTGGATAATATCAAAGCACAACAGAAAGACACGTAAAGTCCAGTGTGTCTGTCAGGGGCTCCCTGGCTTCTTGTGCTCTGGACCTTCCATGGGGGGGGGACTCCGCGCCCGCTGCGTCTCAGTCTCACAGCAGGCGACGCGGGCCTGGGGCTCCTGCTCAGTCCCCTCACGGCACCCTGTGTCCTTATGTTTCAGGAAGTCTGTTCAGAGATGTCTGGACTCGTTCTTGATTTGTGGACTTTGGCACCTCCAAGTGGGTCTCCTCTTTAAGGAATTCGTGGAGGTCACGGAAGCGTGTGTTTGAGTTGCTGTAAGCCCTTCCTTGGGCTAGAGTGTCTGTGCTGGCGCTGAGGGCTTGCCGGTTAGGCTCTTTCCTAATGCTCTCATGGCCCCAGCCTTACGGGTTTGGCCAAGATGAGGAAAGGCCATGCAGTGCTTCTGGAATGAGAATTGAAAACAAAAGGAGAAGGTACTCCTGGAGAGGGGAAGTTGCCTCCAAGAGAAATGAGCACTTCTGCTTACCTATTAGCAAGAGCACTTCTGACCCACTCCTCACCGCCAGGCCCGTTTACATTAGACTCCTTAAGATCACCTGCCGGCACGCGGGTTCGCCCCCCACCCCCACCCCCAGTGCTGCTCACTCGGCTGGGGTTCTGGGTCACAGCCTGGGCATCAGCATCTACTTGGCCTCCTCGGTGGCCCTAGCACACAGCCAGGGGGAGGCAGTTGTGCGGCGTGTGTGGTGAGTTTGTGTCTGGGTGTTAGACCTGAGGCCGTGTTGGCTGAGTCCAAGGGGCTTGTGGGAAGTCGGTAGCACCCTTCCGGTGTTGGCTTTTTAAGTGAGGGTCCCGCCGGAGGCGCTGGGAGGAAGTGTGGGGCTCTCCTCCGTGAGGGTGGCTGACATGTGCTCTGGCGACAGCACAGCGCGTGCTGAATGGCCTGTCCTCTCCCCTGCAGCAAGAGTACTGGCGGCTAGTCGAGGAGAAGGACTGCCACGTGGCAGTGCACTGTGGGAAAGTGGACACCAACACTCATGGAAGCGGATTCCCAGTGGGGAAATCAGAACCATTCTCAAGGTAAGGTTGCCCCTGGGCGGTTCTGGGCATGGCCCGGCTCTGCCACGAGGTGGGGACGTGATATCTGGTCTCCTCTGCAGGCATGGATGGAACCTCACCGTGCTCCCCAACAACACAGGGTCCATCCTGCGTCACCTCGGTGCTGTGCCTGGTAAGCCGCCCTTGCCGCGCTCACGCTGTAGCTGGCGCCCGCCTTCCTGGGCAGCCTTTGGCAAGCGTTCCACCCCCCAGGACTAGTGCTAGGGCAGCCTGACAAGGGGAAGGTGTTCTCAGGCACGGGGAACCTACTGGACTGTGGTTCAGAGGAGACAGGAGTGTGAGTGTACTTGATGAGGCCTGTGAAAACGCGCAGAGCTGAGCCAGATCCAGGCTCTAGCAGCTGGACGGAGGCTCAGTGGCGAATGGTGAACCTCAGAATTGGGGCTTTCAGAGCCAGAGCCCTGGCTCATTAAGGCCACTCCAGGCTGAAATGAGAAGTTCTCAAGCTCGTTGGGAGGCTCGCCAGTGACCCGGGACAGCCAGGGGTGCTGGAGGTGGAAGTCCATGAGGGATGGGACAGGGCCGGCGGCTGGAACCGGTGCCAGGGGCACGTTTCCGGCCCAAGCCGGGAGCCCTGCGCCCAGCCTCGGCCTGCTCGCAGGCTTCCAGGCCTCCCCACGGGCTGCGCTTTGCTCCTGCCGTCTCTGTGCTCACCACTGCCATGAGCTGCAGGGCCCCATGCGCCCCCCTCCGCCTGGGTGCCCGCTCACTGCCGGCGTTGAGCCAGCGCCATGTTCTTGATTTCTGAAGAGCAAGCAGGACAGGGCAGATTCCTCTTCTCTCTGAGCTCGGCTTTTGTCTTCCATTCCTCTCTCTCGTTTGGGGAGAGGGAAGTGACTTTTCATTGCAGTTCCCGTGAAGCACTGTTGCAGTCCTTTATGAAAGTGACGTTTTCTCCTTTATCTTTCAGGAGTGACTATTCCTTGGCTCAATATTGGCATGGTCTTTTCTACCTCATGCTGGTCTCGAGACCAAAATCACCTTCCATATATCGACTACTTACACACTGGTGCTGATTGCATTTGGTGAGTGCCCGGGGCCTCTGCACGTAGGCCTGGGGGCGGTGGGGATGGGGGTACAGAGATTGACAATTAGGGCACGAAGGTAGCCTTGCAGGGAAGCCGCCTGCCAGTCCCTCTTGTCGTGGTGGTGAGAGCGCCTGAGAGCTTGGGAGCTCGCTTTTCTTGGTTCCTGCCATTCCTTCCTCGGAGCCTGGGATTCCTGCCTCTCTTGGTTGTATCTGAGGTGGCAGGAGGACATTTCACCATGCTCTGGTGATTAGCAAGGCTGGGCACTGCTACGTTCCCTTTGTGGCGTACCTGCTTGTGCCCCTTCGTTGTTACTGTTGGATATTCCTCTTTTTTGTTGATGTCCTATTAGGGATACTAGTTTACCACGGAAGGTTAACCGCTGGTGGTGCGCGTCGCACCAGCCCTGCTGCGTGTGGCGTCAGGTGAGCAGTTACTTGCACAGTCTCCCGAAAGCCAGTGTCTCCAAGCCCACAGTGCCCCCTAGAGAGGAGCCTTCCCTGGGGAGCCCCGTTCCTGCCGTGTGCAGACACACGTGCGTTCATCCCGCGCGTTTGCGCGGTGTGGCCACGCTTCGGCCCCGTGTCTGCCCAGACCCTTCGCCCTCAGCGGGCCGGGCTCGCTGCTTCTCTGTCTGCAGCGGCAGGTGGGGAGCGATTGCACGTGACCAGGTGTCTTGTAGCCTCGTGGGCTCCTGGCTTCGCGTTCTTCCCCCAGGAACTTTCCCCGTCCTAACAGGGTGCTGAAGCGTTCTTTGTGAAGGTCAAGTCTCAGAACGTGTTCTTCCTCCGAGGAGCCAGTGTCTCGCAGTCTCTCGCGGACCACTTCCCCTGCTTTCAGGCCAAGTTGTAGTGGGCGGAAGTGCTGGGAAGCCGTGTGAGGCGTCTGTCCTGAGGAGGACGGTCACGAGCTCCCTGCAGCCTGCCCTGGCGGTGCGGTGCCCAGGGTAGGCAGGGCCATGGAGGGCACGGCGGGTGCCCAGCGCCTGGACAGCGGCCCGCCCGGCTGGTTCCGCTCCCCCGAGAGGCCGCGCTGTCCTCTGGGAGGGCTGGCGCTCGGTCCCTTCCTCGTGGAAGCCCTGGGGCCAGCACCGGCCAGTCCCTGGGCCCTGTGACCCGAGCCGGACGCTCGGGGCCTTGGTTGTGTCCCCTGTAAAAGCGGCTGTGAGGGGATGTGCCTGCAAGGTGAGAGCGGCGCCCGTGTGCTGTTACTGCTCGAGCTGCGTCACGCGAGGTGAAGTGCAAGATCCTGGGGGCCTTTGGAAGAGTAATCCCCGCATCCTCATTGAAGGGAGTAAGAGAGGCAGTGATAAGATCAGGGAGTAAGAGAGGCAGTGATAAGATCAGAGGACTTTATGGCATGTGGTTTTTCTTAAAACATGAGATGTAGGTTAGAAACCTGTTTCTCACAAATGAGAAACAGAGAATGTTGGCGCTGAAACAGCACAAGCGTTAGAAGGGCTGGGGGCTTAAATGTGGTGACGGCTGCCCCTTCGCTCGGCAGGACAGCGGGATTTGGCCTCAAGGTGAGAGGATTTCCTCACAGCCTCCCCCACGCCGCGGGGATGGGCCACCTGCCTGCCTCAGTGGGCCTGCTGGGGGCCGCTGGGGGAGAGGCTGAAAGGCTGGCGCCCGCCAGCTCCAGCCCCTGCTGTGTTCTCTGGAGGTCAGTGGCTTCTCTGCCCTGGCAGCCTCCTTCTCGTCCTGGCCCACAGCCTCGGGGACCAGCCAGGCTCACCTGCGGGCCAGGCTGGGCCCGGCCCTCCCTCCACCCCCAGCCCTGGAGAGTGGGGAGAGGCCATGGGGACTGCGGAGTGGGGGCGTGACAGGTGCTGCCTCGGGTCAAGTCCAGCCTTTTCTAGCGCTCAGCTTCCCTGCAGGCGCCTGCAGCTGCCCAGAGTCTGTGCGTGGGACCCCCGCCAAGCACCTCTGAGCCCCCACGCCCAGCCTCAAGCCGCCTCCTGGCAGCCTCCTCGTGCCGGCCCTGCTTTGCCCAACACAGGCCTGTCCGTTCTGCGCCTCCGTGGTCTTGCCTGAGCCTGCTTCCGGGTTGCCTGGTTCTTGCACACACGCCTTCTCCCAGCTTCTAGGCCCTCCTGAGGTCGCTCCGGCTGGAGCCACGCCCAGTGCCCAGCCCTGGGCCTTCTGCCCCATTTTAAGTACCTGCGCCCTCCTCTGTTGTGGGGAAAGCGTAGAATTCCAACCCGGGGACTTAGCATGGGCAGGGACACTTCCCAAAGGCTAACTGGGTCTGCAGATGTGTCTGCTTCTGATTTACAGGAGTCTTTAAACATCTGGTTCTGTTTGGAAGGCTTGTTGGCTTACTGTGCAGGCCCGAGATACATAAAAGATGAGCACGTTGGTCAGTGGGGGCTGCGGTTTGGCCGCGTGCTGGTTGGAAGCCCCGCCGAGGCCACGGGGACGGTGCTGCCAAGTGAAGGGGGTCGCGCAGGCCTGCAGTGCTGCTGCCACGGCCGAGGCCAGGGTGCCCTCCCTTCCCTTCGGGCCCAGCTGCTTGTCCCCTGAGGCTCAGGCGGGGGCTCCGCTCTCCCCACGCACAGGGCCGTTGTCACGTTTCCTCTGCTCCCTCCCTTGTCCCCCACCGCCAGGTATTGCATTCCTGCTGAGGAGGAGAACAAGCTGGAGGACGTGGTGCACACCCTGCTGCAAGCCAACGGCACCCCGGGGCTGGAGATGCTGGAGAGCAACGTCATGGTGCGCACCCAGCGGGCCTCCTGGGCTGGGGTGTGCCGGGGTTCACGAAGTACCCTCTTTATGGACCTGCCTTTCAGGAGGCCAAGACGCCAAAGCAAAATAAATCCTCAAGGGCTCCGAGCTAGTTCTCTCATAGGGAAGCCAAGCTCGCGAAGAGCTGCTGTCATTCGCGGGCCCCGGCTCCGGCACAGGCTGGCCTTCAGCCTGCCCGCTTCGCAGATTCGGGCTAGTGCAGAAGGCTGCGGGGAGCCTGGGCCTGGGCGCCTTGATGCCTGGCCGTGGCAGAGGGGCCCCCAAATCTTCACCTATTTTCAGAAAGTCTCGGGGCTGTTGACTCCCCAGGAGTGGTTTTGGCCTTAAGCGGAGTTCTGACCAGCCGAGCTCAGGAGGCGAGCAGTAGCCCCCCGGGAGCTGCCCAGGACCCCTGCTGGAGCCCTGCAGCCAGCAGCCCTCCAGGGCTTTCCATGCGTTGCCAGCTCCTGGCGGTGCCGGGGCGGGGGGCAGGCTTCCCTGTCGTGGCTCTGTGTGGGGTCTGCGCCGCTGCTGGGCCAGGATCAGTCAGAACTCCCTTCTTTTTGGAATTATGTATTTTTATTCCCTAAAGGAGAAACAAGAACCCCTCTGTACGCCACTTAGGCTGTCTTCGCGTGAGCAGGCCTGTCCTGGGGCAGGCATGCGTCTCTGACCGCTGTCCTCTCCTCAGATCTCCCCGGAGGTGCTGTGCCGGGAGGGTGTCAAGGTGCACAGGGCCGTGCAGCAGAGTGGCCAGTTCGTCGTCTGCTTCCCAGGATCCTTCGTGTCCAAGGTGTGCTGTGGATACAGCGTCTCTGAAACCGTGCACTTTGCCACCACCCAGTGGACGAGCATGGGCTTCGAGACAGCCAAGGTAAGGCGGGCGCCGTGCAGGAGCACGCGCGCTGGCACACGCCTGTGCGTCTGAACATCGCATTTCAGACCACACCTTTAAAACCTGAGAGAGGTGGCTCAGAGGTTGTCCTAGGAAAGGAAAGTCGCTTGGGCTCAGGTGGTGTATTAGTCAGCCAAAGGGGTGCTAATGTGAAATACCAAAAAAAATGGGTTGGTCTTTATAAAGGGTATTTATTTGGGGTAGAAGTCCACAGTTACCAGGCCATAAAGCATAAGTTTCTTCTCTCACCACAGTCCATTGCCACGTGTTAGAGCAAGACAGCTGCCGGCGTTTGCCAGGGTTCAGGCTTCTGGGGTTCCTCTCTTCCCGGGGCTGTGTTTCTCTCCGGGCTCAGCTCCTGTTTCCTCCACAAGTTCAGCTGCAGACTATCAGGCGAACGGCTCGCTTCTCTTCTCCTGGGGCCTTCTTTCCAACACCAAAACTGCTTCTCAAAAGACTGCTTCTCCTCTGTTCTTGGCCTTGGCTTTTATATTCAATTCCCCACCCACCAGGGGGTGGCGCTCAACGCCCTACTGACTGACATGGCCCAGTCAACGCCCTAATCATAATTCAATCATGCCCAGATTAACAGATCAGATTACAGGCATGATCCAATTATATTTTTGGAATTCATAATTACATCAAATTCCCCAGCGGTTACAGGTGGTATCGTGAAAGATTCTGGGATCCGCTCTTGAAACCTGGGGGTGATGTGAGGAGCCACACATTGGAAAGACTGCAGGAGACGGCTGGCGTTTCAACGCTCTGCAAGTCGTGGCGCCTGCTTTATCACTGACACGGCTCTGACTTCTCCTTTAGGGCCTTTTCCACACGCAAACATCGTTTCAGTTTTCAATTGTTTTATATCCAGATTGAATTAAAAACTTGAAAATTCATGCAGCTAAAGGAGAGGCTTTGTGGCTCTCTGGTAAGACAAAACCCATCCTCTTTCAGGAGATGAAGCGTCGCCATATAGCTAAGCCGTTCTCCATGGAGAAGTTGCTCTACCAGATTGCACAAGCAGAAGCAAAAAAGGAGAACGGTCCCACCCTCAGTACCATATCCGCCCTTCTGGATGAGCTCAGGTAACCCCAGGACCGGGCTGGGGACCCCATGGTGCCAAGGCCTGAGAGCTGGTCCGGGCCAGGCTTCTGAGGCTCAGCAGGGCGGGTGGAGGAGCCGCTCTGGGGTCCAGAGTGAGCCGAGGCCGGGGCGATCCCTGGCCCCAGCAGCTGGGCCTGCTCAGAACTGCAGCCCCCCGCGGAGAAGACTGGGCTGGACACTGCTTATTTCCCTTCTCCCCCGTGCTTGGCGCTTGAGGTCCGTGAACTGACGCACTGGTGGCAGATGTGTGGCGCTCCCTCTCCTCTGCGCTAAACCGGAGGCAGGGTCTTCACGCCTGGTCCCCAGCCCCAGCGGCGATGGTGGCCCAGGTGTCCAGCGCACGCATGAGGCGCTCAGGCAGGCTGTGCAGGGCCCCGCGGCATCCTGCCACCCGCTTCCCCAGCAGCACACCTGGCCCAGCGTGGTGCCGCCACCAGCTTTCCTCCCACAGGGGTCGGAGGAGTTGTAAGGTTGAAGCAGGTCAGGGCAGAACTGAGAGAAGCGGGACTGTTGTGCTTGTCTTCCTGTGTAATCCTCTTCTCTTTTCCTACCATGTAGCCTCGTGATCTCTCCCTCCTCAAGGGAGAGGCTCCTGGGTAGTGCTGATGGACAGCACACGGATTTCGACTCGTGGTGGTCGAACCTTTGATGATGATGCCGACAAATAGTTTGTTAATTCACTCCTTGGCTTGGAATGAAAGGAATACCCTTTCCGTAGCTTTAGTAATTCATTCACGCCATGTGTTAGCTGTAGGGAAAGTCACGCCACCAGAGTAGCCTTGAACAAAGCCGGGGGGATTGTCTGGCTTTTGACTAAAGGACCGGTGTCCCCAGTGGGACCTCGGGAAGGTGAGCTGGGCTCCCGAGGCGTGTGCGCAGGGCTCCTGCCCCTTCCCTGCCAGGGCTGCTCGGATGGGAGGAGTCGGCGCCGGGGCGTTGGCGTGGAGGGCCCTGCCGGACCTCTCACTTGTAGTGGCGCCAGAGCCGCCGTGCGCAGCTGCCCGACAGGCTGCGGCCTTTCTCATTTCTGGACAGGGACACGGAGCTGCGGCAGCGGCGGCAGCTGTTCGAGGCCGGCCTCCACTCCTCTGCTCGCTACGGCAGCCACGACAGCAGCTGCGCGGTGGCGGATGGGAAGAAAAAGCCTCGAAAATGGCTCCAGTTGGAGACGTCGGAGCGGAGGTGTCAGATCTGCCAACACCTGTGCTACCTGTCCATGGTGAGGGTCGGAGGCGTGCGGGCCTGGCGGGAAGTGTGTGACGCGGGCCCATTTCACCCTGTCGCTCGACCGCGGGCATGTTTCTTCCCCTCTGCAAACCTGTGTTCCTCGCCCTAAAGGCCCACGTGCTCGGGGACTGGAGGAGACCCCAGAGGGGAGCCTGAGCCTGGAGCGGGCTCCTTACGTGCGCCTCCCCGTCGGGGATCGGCCTCTCCTACCCACCTAGGGCCCGCCCTGCCCCGACGCGCTTCTCTGTCCTGCCCAGCCCCTCCACCCCGCGCTCCTGCTGTCCACAGGCACTGGCTGCTGCCCTCGGTCTCCCCTTCCCGCCTGTCCCTCCCTTCTCCACATTCGCCCCCATCCCTGCTGAGATGTGGGCATCCCCCACGTTACGGCGCTTTGCGCTTTTCTCTCGTGTTTTAGTTTACATCCAGCTACGTAACCAATCTTGTTGCCACTCCAGACTCGGAACTCTGTCTTCAGTTAAAACTCACTTTTCTCGGGTTTCCACCTCCGTCCCCGTCTCTGATCAGGGCTGCTTGGGGGCTTTCCAGGCATTTGCACTTGGCCTGGGGAGAGCACCATTCCTCCTCCCGAGCCAGCTCTGCCCTTGCCCCTCCACTTGCCCAGGTGGCTCGTCTTTCCTATCTTGCTCCCATGTGCCATGGAGGGGCTTTGCATTTACCGACCTCGAACTCGTGCCTGCCTGTCCAGCCAAGAAGTTCCTGGGAGATCTTGAAATGCTCCTTTGGGCTTAATTGTACACACTGTGCTCTTCTCACCCAGGCCGGGGGTGGGGGCCCGGGGCGGGGCATTGGTGGAATGGCTGCCTGGCAGGTCCTCTGTGTTTCCCAGCCCACATCCCACCCCTCACTGGGGCTGCGCCCACCACCACGTGCCTCAGCCTGGCTCTGCTCCACCAGGCCCTTCCCCTCCCCCCCTTGTCATGGCTCAAGAAAGAGGACCTTGGATATGAGGGGCCTGCCTGTCACACGCCGGCCCTGCACATCTGCCTCAGCGCCCCTCGCGCTGAGGTCCCTGCCCGGCCTTCCCCCGGGGTCTTCCCCACGGGCCCAGCCTGCCCTGCAGAGAAGACGCTGGTGCGAGGACTCCTAGCTGAGCCACAGGCTCTGTGTAAAACGTGTATGGTCAGGAAAATATAAAAAGGAAGCAGAGTCACGCATCCCGTTTTGTAAAAGGTGCCGAGAGCCACGCGTGCTATACGCTGTCTTGAGAGGAAGAAACCTGTAATAAGCATGTCCCCAGATCTTAAACATGCTTGGTAAACGTGGCTCAGAAAGCCTGCTTCGTGGAGAATCACTCCTGCTGCTGCGAGCTCGCGGTTTCTTTTCCGTTGCTCCTGTGAAGGGTGCTGTGGGGAGCTGGCTCCATTCCAGTGGTCTCTGAAGACGGCCAAGGGAGGGGCATTTTCAAGCTGCCTTCAGAGCAGGCAGCTTTGACCAGGCGTTGCTTGTCCTTGCAGCATGTCGTTTTAGACAGATATATCCTGACCTGATTGGTGGCAGCTGGAGTGCACTCAGTTATAACGTCCTTTCTTGGATTACTAATAATCTGTTCATTTTTGTTCAGTGTGTTTCAAGTTCTGTTCCTGTGCTTTGAAAGGCATTGTGTCTGTCAGGCAGTGTCACCGTCCTCTTCCAGCTGCTCGCGCTGTTTGCTTGAGGACAAGGAAGGCAGGGTCTTGTTCTGCTGCCCCTGCTCCTTTCTGGGAGAGGCCTGTGAGTCTTGGTGGTGGTTGACTTAGTTGTTAGGTGCTGGTGGTGAACACAGACCTACAGGAGGGCAGCAGTCGGGCTGAGGGGGGATCCCACCGCGCTGACGGGGCACCCTTCAGGCCCAGCTCCCCCACGCCGAGGTCCCGGGCCTTGTCCGTTCGCTGCTCGTGCGGCCTCAGTGTGCCTGTGGGGTACACGGAGGCCTGTCTGGACCAAGAGTCAGTAGTGTTAGTTTTGCGGTGAGTTGGATGTCATCACTGGTGCGCAGGGGACACTCGTAGATGGCAGGCAGGCAGGGTGACGAGAGCCCAGCGCTGTCGGGCGGCGCCGAGGCGTGTCCTCTGTACGGCTGCTTCCAGCTCCTCCTGCACCCTCCAGGCTGGTTCCCGGCTGTCTCTCGAGCACCCAGATCACGTGCTTCTCATACTGCCTGTGGGTGACTAGCAGCCCTCCCAGGAAGTGGCGTCAGAAATCGGGAGGGGCCGGAGGGTCACTTGGGTTCAGTTCACAGATGGTTAGTTCTCTGTTGTTTCCCTTGTTGAAGATCCTCTTTCTAGTTGGTGTGTTTGTTTACACCAGTTTCGAGTGTTTCTATTTTGCACCCTGGAAGCCTCTTAGCTTGGCCGGAGCTGTCTTGGGGGCGTCTGCCCGGCCCCGGCTCTTCCCGAGCCTGCCCTCCTTGCCTGGAATCGCCTCGACTCCCGGGACGTCCCCGGGGTGACAGCGCCTCCTCTTCCGGCAGGTCGTGCAGGAGAACGAGAACGTGGTGTTCTGCCTGGAGTGTGCACTGCGGCACGTGGAGAAGCAGAAGTCCTGCCGGGGGCTGAAGCTGATGTACCGCTACGATGAGGTCAGTCCGTCCCCGGGCCAGGCTTCCCGGGGGACACACGCTGCCTTCCTCTGCCGACGTCCCCTGGGGGCTCGGCGAGGCTGGCGCTGAGCCCAGCTGGCACGGTTCTCGGCGCTGCTGATGGGAAAGTGGCTCTTGACACCGAGCCTGGGGGCAGGGGTCGGTGCAGCCTGGGTGCCACGTGTGCCTGGCCTGCAAACTGTCCTGGGCTAACCCAGGAACTGAAGAGCTGTGGTGGTTTTTTTTTGTTTTTTGTTTTCACATTTAAAAATTTGTTCCCATTTTCTTCTTCGTGTTCAGCCTCGTAGCCATTCTCCTTTCCCGTAGGGCGTGGAAACCCCAGCTGCCCTCCTGCAGCCCTGGTGGCTTCTGGCACATGAGCTGGAGCTTGGCTGGCAGGTGTCTCGCTGGGGAGAAGCCGCTGAGCAAGGCTTTCTCCACCAATTTTCAGCCGCTTCGCCCTTTGCAACAAAGACTCCCCAGAGCACTGGGACAGGATCTTCTGTGGGGAGAAGCCGAAGCTGCAGGAGCTGGGACTCGGGCCAGCCTCGGCTGTGGAGCTGTCTCAGGCCTTCTTTCAGTGGAGCTTTTAGTTTTTAAAAGGGCTCCTCGTTCTCTAAGCAAATGATCCTAGTTGCCAAGGTTAATGGCACCGTGTCTGGTCCTGGGAAGTGAGTCTTGGGCTAAACAATGTGCTTGGGCTCTCCCCACTGCCCCCCTGGGCACCGGCTCCTTCCACTCGCCCCCAGCGGGCCCCTCTCTGAGCCCTAAACCCCCATGGCCGTCATCTCCTCTTACGTTTTCTCTCCTTGGCGGCCTCCGTGACGGCCCAGCCTAGAGGAAGCTCTGTTTGTGTCCTCAGAGCTGCTCACTAGCAACTGCCCCAGGAAGAAGTCAAGAGCAGGGGCGGCTTTTGCTGAGGTGCCTGTGGATTTGGGAAGTCAGATCTCCCAGTGCCCTGAGACACTTCCTGCAACCACATCTTGACTGCCTCGACGGCAGCACTGTTGTTTTGAACCAGAGCACTGGTGGAAAGCTGGCCTGTGCTCGGAGACTGTGCCTGCACCCACTGGAGATGCCACTAGCCAGCCCCCAGTTGTGAAAATCAAAAATGTCTGCAGACGCTGCCCGTGTCCCCCGGGGATGAGAACTGCTGCAGAGGCTCTGGCTCAGTGGCCTGGTGCTGCCATCTGTGGCGTGGGGGAAGCCTGAGCTCAGCTTTCTGGGTTCAGCGCCTGTATGGTGGCTTCCTCAGCGACCGGCCAGGTTAACGAGGCTGACGGGGCTGGGGAGGCCTGTGCCCGCCCGGCACCGGGAGACCCGAGTCGAGGGGGGGCAGGTGCTGGGGCAGCAGGGGGAGGTGAGAGCCCTCACTGCCTTCTCTACCCCACCGTCCTCCCTGCTAGGCTGCAGGGCTGCCGGGAGCGCCGCAAGGGCCTTGAGACCCGAGCCTCGGCCTTTGCGTTTCTCACAGGGCAGCCTCTGATCTGGGGTCCCCGAGGAAGTGCGCGGCACAGCTTGGAGTCTCTGACATAAAGAAATGAACGTGTCCTTTCCCTTTGACCGCAACCAGCAGCCAGGCCGGGGGCTGGTTCTGCCTGCCTGGGTACCGCAGCCTGTGGAATGTGCGGTGTCGGGAACCACCAGGAGCTTTGCCCTGAAGTTATATTGTGGTGGAGTGTGGGGAAGCACCTCCTGGTGAGAGTGCTTCAGGTTGACCTTCTCAGCCCACTTCACACTGTGTACAGGGCTAGGCACAGGGGGACACCCTTTCTCATCCCCAGTCACACTGCAGACAACGCTCAGCACCTCCCCTCTCTCTAGACACTTGTGACCCAACTCCAGGGCCCCGGAAGGCTCCTGGACCACTTCTTGCTTTTCCAGGGGCCCAGCAGGAGGTCACAGCAGGCCCAGCTGCAGCTGTAGAAGCTCCCGACTCCTCACCTGGAGTGTAAATTCTATCCTCCTCTTTCTCCCACATTCTGTGATCTGCAAATCCTGCTGGTTCTGCCTTTCAAATAAACCCCAGATCCAACGTGTTCTCCCCACTTCTGCTTCCACCTTCACCCAGGCAGCTGCCGTTTAGCTACCATGTTGGTTTTCTCTTCTGGTCCTTCCTCACGCCCGTGTCACTTTTTACTCAGCGCCCCCAGGTACCTCAGAGGCAGATCCTAGAGCCCTGTCTGTGCTCGCTGCTTGTCCCTGCACTTCTCACGTTCCCCGCTGGAATGAGAACAGCACCCACGGCGTGGGAGAGCCAGTCCTCCATTGCAGCCCATGGCGCCCTGGCTCCTGTTTGATAACATTTTATCATAAATGCTTCCCCCATCTGCCTGTTTTTAGCTACAATCTGGCTGTTTCCTGAAACGCAGGGACCTGCCTATTCAGGGGCCCTCCCTCAACCCCCAGACCCCCGTCTTGTGCAAAAGGGGCACACTGGCTGGACGCAGCTGCATGCCCGCGAGTCGTTGGGTGCGCAGCTGCCCTGAAGGGCCCCAGGGCCTGCATGTGCGCCCCCAGGATGAGGAGCCGAGGCTGGCGGTGGGGAGGGGGCTGCGGTGGGGCCGCCCCGCTGAGTTGGCTGGGCAGGGCCTGGGCCCCAATCGCGGGAGCAGTTGGAGGGGTCGTGGGTCCATGCTGGGTCATACTTGGGACCCCTTTGGCTTAGTTGTGTGAGGGGAAAGCTGGAAATAGAGCTGTTTGCGTCTTTGTTTTTTTGAAGAGCATGTTCAGGGCAGGCAATAACCACTTTGCCTTCTCTGATGCTTCACAAATGTCAGAAAATGGTTAAAAATAACCCCTCCGCATAGCATAAGAGGAGGAGAGCAGCCGGGGGGGCTGCTGCGTGGTCATGTGGGAGCTACAAAGCAGGGCTGAGTTTCCACCCCAAGCCCATTTTTAACCAGGTGTTTGGTGTGAGCAAAACTCTGCAAATAGCATGTGTTGTCTGTTGGTCTGAAGCGTAATAGTTGGTTTTGATAAGGAAGGAATATAAAAAGGTGCTTGAAACTTCAGTTGGTGGTACGATGATCTCCTTTAGTAAATGAAACTCAGGAGTTCATGCCGCGAGACCCCCAGGAGCTCTTCCTGAGCCCCGGGGAGCCCGGCAGCAGCGGCCTGTCCTCGTCTTTCTGCACGTGGACGGTTGCCACGTCCTGCCTCTGGGGCTGCCTGTGGGGGTCAGCATGGCAGCAAAGTGCCATGTATGTGCTCCAAACCCTGCAGCGGGCATGTTCGAGCTCGGCACCTGCGCGAGGGGCACTTTGTCGCTTTGTCTGCTGGCTGGCTTGGAGCTGGCTCTCCCAGGCCAGGGCCTTTGAATACACGGATTCCCCTCCCTGCCTCTCCACAGCGTACGCCCATTCCTGGTGCTGAGCAGACGCTCGTGAAATGTACGTGGACTTGCGTGCCATTTTGGTTCTTTCCTGTGTCATCATTTAAAATTGGATGATTGTGGCAGGAGTTTTGTTACAAGTGAATTTTTGATACAGATATCGACATGGTTCTTGTGAGTGAATTACAAGGATGATTTTGTTTGCTGTTCCTTGTCCCTGCAGTGAAGTAGGGAATAATGGAAATATTTATAAAGCATATAAGTGTTTGCAATTATCTGTAAGTTAAGTGGCTTTGAGTGTTGGTTTAGGCAAAGCCAGGCAAGCAGATTGAGGTATTTCTGGAACCATCCAGGTAACAGAGGACTTGGGCCACACGCGTACCAGAAATGCCTCGTCCTGGAGGCAGGTGGCCTGAGCTCACCCTTTGGCCAGGGACACGGCCAGTGGCCAGGCAGGCTGCACTCCAGCATCAGGACGGCATTGGGGGCCCACTTCGGTTCTCCTGAAGTGGTGGTGGCAGTTTTCAAGCCCGGCTGCGTCTCATAAGCCAGTTGGTGGGGACAGCTCAGCAATCCCCATCCCGACAGAGCTGCCAGGGGCCAGCTGCCCAGACGGCGGCCCCCCGACTGGCTAACTCCTTGTCTTCCTTTCAACCCTCAACAGGAACAAATCATCAGTCTGGTCAATCAGATCTGTGGCAAAGTGTCTGGTAAGAACGGCAGCATTGAGAACTGTCTCAGTAAACCCACACCAAAAAGAGGGCCCCGAAAGAGAGCGACGGTGGACGTGCCGCCATCCCGGCTTTCCTCCTCCAGTTCATCCAAAAGTGCTTCGAGCTCGTCATGAAGATGCCAACACTCATTGTCGATTTATATATATTTTTTTGTAATTATTATATTCTAGTTTGGAGTACTTGCTGTAGGATACAAGCTGTCTTTGCACTAGCTCTAAAGAAGATTTTCTTCTGGTTTTAGAGAACTAATTTTGTTTTAGCATTAAACTGATGAACTTTTTTTTGTACTTAGAATACTTAGATACTGCAGTCAGATTTTTGGAACTGCCGTATAGTCACTGTTTTAAACCCTTGAGGGGCTA
>JAQZBX010032412.1:0-25865 GCA_029593785.1 Cabassous unicinctus
AAAGATTTATTTATTTATTTATTTATCCCCCCCTTGCTGCTTGTGTTTGCTGTGTCCATTTGCTGTGTGTCTTCTCTGTGTCTGCTTATCTCCCCCTTGCTGTGAGGTCTTGCTGCATCAGCCCACCGCGCTGGCCTGCCCTCACAAGGAGGCCCCGGGAAGCGAACCCGGGGCCTCCCATATGGTAAACGGGAGCTCCATCGATTGAGCCACATCTGCTTCCTCCATTACCATCTTTTTATTAGATCTTTTGCCTAATTCACTTTTGCTTTCTTTTGAGCCAGGAGTTCATGAGCCACTGCTGGCTTTTCATATATGATACTATCTTATATTTAACTCAACAAGCACACCCAAATGCCGAAAGTATATATTAGGATGAGTACTAAATACAGGTTATTGTTCTTCTTAGGGTGCCAGTCTGTATTTTCATAGTGCTTTGTGCCTTCCATTGTAGGAACTTAACAAGTCTAGGCTGCATATTGTTCCCAAAGGGATGCAGCTGTAAAATCTGTGTGGTCTGATAAAAAGTTCTTAATTGATATTCACCCCATCTTCTATGGGAAAATTAATCAGATAAAACAAGACTGTCTAGACTTCCCTCTTTTTCATCCTGCAGAGAAATTGACCAGAATGGCACCCCTCGTCTCTTCTTCATAATTTTTTTTTTTACACATCCATAGGTACTTTGAACACTGTGGATGACCTGGTGGTGGCTCTTGCTTTATAGGATCATCAGCATCACTCCTAAAAATAGGAATTACTACAAGGAAATGGATGAAACATCACGTATATATTTAATAAGATAAATAACAATGTTGCCTGTTTCTCTACTGCCCTAATAAAAGCATTTGTGGTAGAACATTAAAGTTACATACAGATATCATTCTATTTTAAGAGCTTCCCGCATCTGAAATATGTCAACATTTTCATCTTGTCTCCACCAAAAGGTGGATTTTGTTTCTCTTTTTAAAAGCTTGAGAAACATGTGTTCAGAAGTTTTTAAATTATAAGGTGAAAATTACGTTTTTAAATACTTTCCAAGCCATTTTTCTTATTCAGTCATTACTGCATAAAAATAGGTTGAAAATAAAAAGTTGAAGTTTTCTAAGTGTCCTGAATTCTTTAAAGGAGATAGTGTAGATGAAATATTGAGACTTTTCCCAGGTTCAAAATCCATTAACCCCCTCCACCAAATCCTCTCACCATTCCTGCTAACGCTTATCAAGTGGACATCAGGATTTCTCTCTAGAATGACTGTGTCTTTAATTCATTTGAAAATACTAACAGGTATTCCTATGAAACCTGAACAAAAACAGACGGAAGAGAGGGGAGCATATTTCAAATCTTTTAGTCTCATTTCTTCATTTTGCTAAGAGATTAGGAAGAACTCTTGTTTAGCTGGCTGGGAAGCATGTTTCCCAAGCAATACATCTTAACACTCCTTTAGAGGTAGAGATTTGAATAAATTATTTAGAAAACTCAAGTTGAACAGCTTCCTCTGGTAGAGAAGGGCATTTTTCAGTTTGATTTATTAAAACTGGATGTTTCTCCTGATGGAATTTCTGGAAAATCATTTGCTTTTAGAAGTGAAATCCACCTCTCTTTCTCCCATCCTGTCTTGAAGTGTAGAGCAAAAGGCCGTAGAACTGCATTAGGTGCTAAAGAAATACACAAAAGTAGTCGTCTTTGCCAAGAAGCTAAAGCTCCACCAGCAAGACAAGACGAATGTCTAAAAAAATGGCTAGAGATACAAATTAAACACTAAACCCATATATGTAGGTGGTTTACCTCCATGACAACACACTCTGGGAAACCCCTGGCCTTCTTTACTCCTTACTTCTATCTACTTTTCTCTTCCCCATCTTCCTCAGTGCCTTTTTGTCCCTTCTGTCTGTTTTATATGTTATGACCGACAGTAACATTTATAGGCACCGTTTAGTGCCATGCTATTATCTTCTCACTTATGAACAAACTCCATTGCTGCCTACATTATTTGACTGATACATTCGTTCATTCACTTATTCATTCATTAAACAAATGCTAGCTCACAAAGCACTGCACCTAGACAACATGGGGATAAGATGTTCAGACCCAGTTTCTGCACCAGTTTCGCCTCTCTGCAGTTCTGACTTCACAAATATTTCCACCTGCTTTTTCTTTCTTCTTTTGAGATCTCTCTCTCCTCCAAGCATTATCACTCAGTGCCCCCAGTTCTCAGTATGGGACTCCTTGATCTTCTTTTCTTTTTCTACTCACTCCCTTAGGGGAGCACCCACGTGGAATCAATTAGTACCTATACTCAGATGAGCCCCAGGTCCGTATCTCCAGCCCTGAACTTTTACCCTTTCTTCAATCCCATATTTCTTCATGTCTACAAAATACATAGACTGGATATTCCACTGCCATATAAAACTCACTTTAAGACCAGATTTTATCTTGTCTTTCCCCAAAGCCTCCCCATAACCGGCACAGGCATCAGTGTCCCCAGTGCCCCCAGGTCTACCTCCTCCCAGCCTCTTATCCATTTACTGTTTCCTTTTCCCTATACTCTTCCCCAAGTCTTCTACTAAGTCCTACTAACTCTTTCTCTGCATTATTTCTTCAGACCTAAACTTTTACCCCTAATTTCACAGCCAAAGAACTATCTCAAAGTTCTTTACCTCAAAGTAAAAAAAAGTTAATACACTCAAAGACATAATAAACAGGAAAGCTTTCTCAGGTATCCTGCACATCCCAATACAGCTCAGGAATGGCTTCCATTCTAAGTTTTCTAGTGGCTTACACAGCATAGAAGAAATACATCAACCTGGAGTTATATGAATATGTATTAAGTGTTTCTATTAACTTAACTGAAAAGTTGTTTTATTGTTATGTTCCCAGGGAGGCACTGGCCTAATAGGCACATTAGAAATAAATGAAGAAAAGTGGTGAGAAGGTAAATTTAATAATAGCATTCCAAGAGTATCTATCAAAAGCTTATCTGCAGTCTAGCACATCATACTTCAAGGAAATTTTGTCTCTGGTTTACCTTCAAGTTCCCCCATTTCTTAATTTTCATCGCTTTTTATGCATTTTTTTGCATTATATTATCTTCCAATCTCCTTGAGATGAATTTAAGAAGACCTGTTGATTACTGGGCATGAAAACAAGCTGGCTGAGACATGCAATTTCACTGATCACCACAACTGATTTGGCTGATGCCTAGAAAACGTAATTATTTCACTGCACACCCTTGTTAGCCTTTGAGGGACTTGTCCAAAGTTGTGCACTTACAGTATGAAAGGACCTTCTTCCCTGTTGAGGAAGACAACACTGCCCTCCTTTGTTACACAGCTGAACTCTCCCTTCCTGTGAATGTTAAACTGTGTGGAATATCCATGTCTCTCTGCATAGTCCCCACACCTTCCTTTTCATTACCCGGATTTAGGTCATTTAGATGCTCCTTAAAGTCATCTCCAGAAGCTGAGTAGAGAAGAGAGGGAAGTAACACTGAAATGCATTAGCCACATAGATTTTGCCAATTTGCTTTTCAAAAGAATCTGTTAAGAGAACACTGAAATGTTTTAGCAAAATCTTGTTGGCATAATCTCAAATTGCCCAACATTTAAGTACAAAGTATAACTCCACAAAAAGTTAAAGTCATAGCAAGAATTAAAAGGTGCATACATATAAAGAAACAGAAAGGACCAGTAGAAGGAATTGGAGAAAACGTAAAGCAGGCAACGGAATGTTATTTACAAATTGCACAGAGGATAACAGATACAGGAAAAGGAGAAGAACAATGGAATGAGAAAATAAGGTTAATATTAGAAGAGATTGGAGCAATGAATACTTTTGGAGCATCTGTTTTATGAAATTAAACCACACCAAAGTCAACACTGTGGTGTCTGCAACAAGGTCAATCCCTGCACAAGGGCACCTGCAGTTCAGCCCACCCTCTAATCCCCAAACTATACTTCCAGGCACGGCGTTTCATATGCTAGAGCGGGAGCCTTTTTAAATTTGCACAAGAGTGCTGCATGGTAATGATTGAAGTGATGAATGCACAACTATGTGATTATACCAAATACCATTGATTGCACACTGGATGGATTGTATGCTTTATGAATATGTATCAATAAAATTGATTTGAAAAGGAAAAAAGAAAAGAGTGCTTTATGGGCTAGCAGTGAAACTGCATCCAGGGATTCATCCAGATCTGACCTGGAAACCTAAACAATGAGTGTTTTGACATCATCTCAAGGACAACTGACAGGTCCCTATACTGGAGAGAGCCACAGATAAACCAGATAGAGGTAACTTGGAAAATTTTTCAAGGTGAAAATGAGGCCAAGAGCTCTGCTGGACTCCTCCAATGACTAAGTGACTCCTTTTGATCCTGTTGTCCCCAGAGATTATCTTCTCAGAGGCTGTGTTCTTAGTAGTAGCTTGTCCTTGCGGACATAATATAAGGGAATATAAGGAATTGGTCTTACAACCTCAGAGGAAATCTAGTGACGGAGCACTATAATGCAGGGGAGCAAGGAGCAGGTTTTGGGAATGGGTAAATAGAGTAATTTAAAATGCTCAGCACGGCTTTCATCCTAGGTTCTAATATCTAGCAGTGCCAATGACCCAATAAAGGGCAGAGTCACAAAGGTAGGGAAGAGGAGGGGAAGAAACACTTGTTAGAACATTGATTAGGCACTGAGAATGTAACATGTGTCATCAGTTTTGACAAGGACCCCGTGAGGTAAGTCCCACCTGACAGATGAGGAAACCAAAGTTCTGAAAAGTTAGGTTCCCTGACCGGGGTCAAAGGCTGGTGAGTAATGTGGCCCACAGTCAAACCCAGATCTAAATATAAAGTCCATACTCCTTCAGTTAAACCATGCTGTTTATTAAAAGACTGGAAACGTCACCTTACGAGAAAAAGTTAAAGGAAGTTCTATAACTCATGTTCAACCAAACTAAACCCTGAAAGGTGACATAATGTTTTTGAAGCACTGTCTAGGAAGGACTAACCTAAAGGATGATGACAAGCTGTTTTGAAATGTGTTCTGAAGAAATACGAAGAGAAAATGAACTTCAAGTGCAATATGAAGGGAAGTTTCCTTACCACAAAGGTTGGACGTATTAGAATTAGTGGCCAAAGGGCATTGTGGAATTATCTTCCTGTGTAGATGGCAAGACTATTGACCCCGGTGAGGAGAAGAAAGTGGAGTTTTGTTTAAAATGGAGGAAACACTGGAAGGCGTTGACCGGAAAGAAAGAAGCAGAGGAAAGCTGCTATAGATGGCATGTTACAAAATGGCACAAAACGGCCAAGGACTGGAAGAAAAGAATAAATGGAGACATGAGGAAATAAATAGAAAACAATTAAGAAACTCATTATTATAAATAATTAATGGAAACACTTTTGTTTTAATAATGCCTAGTGTAACTACCTATCTTTGTGGAGTAAACTCCTTCAGTATCTCCTTTGAAGGTATTTTCAAACAATCTAGAATTTTATCTGAATGGAAGAACTTAGGCACGGTCCTGTCTCAGAGTGGAAATATGGAAGTGCCCTCTAGGGGCTTTTGTAATCCTCAAAACAGCTTAATTTTTAAATTTATATTTCTATAACAACTGTTTTCTCCTTTAAAAAATATAAGGACTCATTTAATCCTCCTATTTCCCTACACATTGGGTTGTATCCTATGACAATCTACATTTTAAAATTGCAAAAATTGTAGTTAATAACTAATCGGAGTTAAGATTTGACATTGGGTCCTTGAACTAATTCCAAATTCAGGATTCCTTCCATAATCTTAACCTGTATTTTCAAAAGCATTCTGAGGGCTGGTTATCTATCAATCATATTTCCTCAGTACCCTCAATTTCGATGTAATTAGCTTGTTTAGACTCTAACGGTTGCTTGCATTGGGTGGCAGGAGAGCAAGAGCAATCAATAGGACCCAAGTGTCTGGAACACTCATGCCATTTTAGAGACACATTGATGAGACTAGATTCATGATGGGTCTAGAGAACTGAAAACAATGTCTACAAGGTTTTGCTCTTTATTTTGCTGAAGCTCAACTATGAAGACTGCATCCAGAGAGCATTCTTTCCTTTGTTTGTCCATTCATTCATTTATTTAAATTTTAAATGGATCAGGACACAAGTTTTTGTTTACTTTTGCAGCACTGAAAGTTTTAAAGTAGTGTGTACCCTATGGCAAAATAAATGCTACAATATGGAAAAGTTATCAAGTTCATTTTTTGAAAGAATTTAAATTAATTGACTTGTTAAAAATAATATCCATAAATTAAAGACATTTGCCTTAAGAATTATTCTATGAAGTGTGGTAAGAATCATAACTATTGGGCGTTTTGGGATTGTAAAGAGAACTTAAACAGAAAAACTAATGGGAAGAAAGGAGGAGGCTATGATGTCTAAATCAGGGATCATCAGACTTAAGCCCTGATTGAGACACTGGAGCCTGTATCTACAGTGTAGACAGGCCCAGATCAACAGTGAGTAGAATTTAGTAGATAGATGCCACCATCATATCCTCATTCCTGTTTGGCCACACTTATGAAATGATTTCAAGCATGAAGTTGTTGATAAACATACAGCTAAACGTGGTGAATCCCAAGTCTTGGGAGATTCAACAATACTGAAACTTCACCCTGGTATGTTCTTTCTACATAGGTGTCCCGGACCTGGAAGGCAGGGGAGGGTACAGTTACAGAGTAAGGAATCCCATTATCGCAAGTATACCAGGGAGACGGAGAGAGGGGTCGCAAAGTGAAATGCAGTTTGGTAGTGGTGGGAATTCAAAAAATCGCATTAGGAGGTTTGGCTTTAGGAGTAAACCATTGTAGTGGACTTGACCATGCTAAGGGAATAGGAAAAGTAGATAACCGAGAGCATGTGACCCATCCCTGCTTCCTGCATCCTAATCTTGCTGTCATCACACAGTTTTCCTTGAAGCACTGCCAAACAATGTGCCAGCAGAGAAGCCGTTCTGTTGAGCAGAGGATGTGGATGCTAACTACCCCATCACCTGCTTCCAGGGAAGGCTGAAAGCATATTAAGGTTTCTATAAGCCCGATCCTCCAACAACCAGCCCCATTTTAAAGTTGTCTTTTTATTTAAAACGGACCTTAAGGTCAAGAGATAGAGATGTGTGGCCGCTCTCTCAAACATCTGAATATTTGTTTTTCTAACAACAGAAACCAGTTCCTCCTCATAAATAAATAAATAAATCTTAAAAAAAAAAAAAAAAAATCATTTGGAACACAAAGAGAAGAGTTGGAGAGGAGCCTTACTTTTATTGCTTTAGTCTTAGCCTCTTCTAGCTCTCTTTCTCCTTCCTTCCTCTCTACCTCTTTTCGGTATATCCTTTTTTGTACTATTAACTTTATTTACTTTCTTTTGTTCTAGTGGAAGTGTTTATTCTACACATTCAACACCCGAGATGATACGTATGCAGCAATCTCATGTGAGAGGACCACGTGGGCCAAATGGGTTGACCTCAGGGCATCAGGGGCCAGTTGGGAGAACTGAGCCATCGAGGGCATGAAAACACAGGGACGGCTGGAACTCGTCATTCAGATAGCTAGCATGTGTTCCCACCATGGGTTTAAAGTTTAACATCTTGGCACTACACACAGGGTATAAATTGTGCTCAATGGATTTAAGATCATAAGGTTTATGTCTCCATATTCTAGCCCACAGATGCTCTACTCCTACATTCATGTCTATATAGGCAAAACAGAGGCATGACATCAGGCTTGAAGCATGACAATTTGGTTAAATTAGGTCAAAGCCCCTATTTTTCATCGTCCCTTTTATTTTTGGTGTGTTTAGAAACTGTTTGATGTTCAATTCATTCAGATAATAGCATCTCTTTCCCACTTTACTATGGCAGAATACGGCCTTAACACTACTAACTTCACATATTTTTAATTCTCAAGTTAGTCTTAAGAGCAACATGATTTTTGAACTTGTCTTCCTTATGAATGCAAAATTCAAAATATGCTTGTAAAAAGATTAAACAGAAATTAGGGCTACGAAATATCTTGTATTATAGGAACAAACCAGAGTAAAAAACCAAAACAAAACAATACCCCCCCAAAACAAAAAAACAATTCATAGTTTAAATTTCTTGCCTGTAGGGCATGCTACACCTTACAATCTCTTAAATTCCACAGGTAATATAATTTATATTAAATGGGACAGGTCCCGGCAGAGTTCTGAACTGGTGCCAGGCAAAACAATCACTCTGATGTGCACTTTTGAAAGTATTGTGGCTCCCAGGTGTGGGGTTACCTACAGATAAACAGTAGAAGATACACTTTCTGCTATTAAAATTATTAAATTGCTAACATGTGATCATTGAGCATAGTATACAAACAAATTAAAGATAATCTACTTTTTTAAAAAAATTAGATCGAGAGTTAAAAAGTAAGAAAAATTAAGGTCTGACAGTCTAACAGTTTGCTAAGCTACGGTTTCCTAGAAAAGAAAGCAAAACAAATCCTCTGCCAGCGGATGTGTTCAGAACTAAACCTTTTTAAGATGATGGCAGGATATATGTTGTAAAGGCAATTACAGTGGAATTCAGGTGGGGCCAAAGTACATCAAGATTACAGTTCTGTAACAAAAAGCCTTTTGCTGTAGTTTGACCACGTTACAGGAAGTCTTCAAGCTACACAGGAGTAGGGTTCCAAAAGTCTGTTTGTAAATTCACTATCTGGAAAGAAGAATAAACTTTCTTGTTGAAATTATGCTATAGGTGGTAGTTAAAAACGCAATCACTTATTAAGTCCCCGTGAGGTGCCAGGTAAGTTGCTAGAGATGAAAAATCCCTTTGAGGCAGACACAGATGCTATGGATGAACAAATAAAGGAAATCTAACTCTGCTTCTCAGCAACAATTGGGGCCAGATTGAACTCACACTGAGAATGCAAAGAGGGAAAGAATAAAGGGAAAGACAGAGGAAAGAACAGAAGACGGGTTGTGGAGTAATGAAATATGGAAAAGACAAGTAAGCAAGACTTTGAAGAGATGGAGAAAAGCGTAGAGAAGATGTTGGAATGTATGAGTTAGAAATTGCAAAGAACAGGACACACTAAGGACCAGACCACTACATGTGGGTGTGAGATATCCCCAGTTAGGGGAAAAGGCTCGTGGCAATAGTTCTCTGTGGCCATTTCCGAGGGGAAGGGAGAAGTGCAGTCTGTGTATAGCTGCCATTTGTATGTAAGGAACATCTGAAAGCCATGTATGTAATCCAAAGAGTGTCTAAAAAACTATACCATAACTCATTCCATAGGAAGGTAATCTCCTTCAAAATTATACCATATCTTGGTCGTCTAATTTGGCCTCTCTCCTCCGCAGAGAATTTAGTTTCCTCTAAATGCCTAATTGGTAGAATCTATATATATGGAGTCAATTTTATTTAAAGGAGTAAAAATAGGATAATTTAGTGTAAGGAAGCAGCCAAGCTACTTTTGTGAAGACCAAACAGCAGCAGTAGAAGCTGCAATGGACTGCCAAAATGGAACTTAACTCCCAAAGAAGTAGGAGGACTGGAAATTAGGTCGGAAACCCAACTGCATCCTTACTATCCAGTGCAGTTGCTTAATCCCATGTCCACCGCTTCCCAGAACCACCAGGCCACAACACAACTGTTACCTAGAAACATCCTTACTGGAAAAATTAAGCCCTTGTCCAATACCATCCCATTAATGACCAATTTCCCTAAATGTTGGCTTGCATGCTTCCTAAGTGGCCACTCCATCTTTCTGCTCCCTATTCCCGAATCACGGTCATTAATTAAAAACTCCCCAAAGAAATGACCTTCCAGGTGCTTCCAAAGAAGGGCATGGGCTCTTCTCTTTTAATTTCTCCATCAATTATTTCCTCACACTCCACCAAAGCACTTACCCCTTCTCACTGAAGTTATCAGTTCACATGCTTAGTTTCTACTGGTCTTCAGCTTTAGGGACTTCCCATTCATCTTTGGAGCAAGATGCCAACCTCACACAGGTCCTGGCACATTGTACATGGTCAGTAATTGTGAACAAATCAATTTCTACACGATCTTCATCTTTGATGGCTGAAGCAATTATGCTCTATAGTTGGCATTGACACATGGGAATAACTACTAGACAGTAACATTCAGCTTCTAAGCCTGTAATACTTTAAAGGCAAGGTTGTCCTGCCCTCAAATAACTTACAACCCAAAGAATAGTAAAATAAAATTCAAAATCCTGACTCTATAGAACTCACTGTTCAGCAAAATTTATTTCTAATCTCTTTCATTTTGACCTTGCTCTCTAATGCCTCCTACACCCCTCTAACAGCACCACTCAACTATAACCAGCACCAAACAAAAATACCCCCGCTCCAAGCCATTTTGTGAGTTGAATAAACTCCCAGCCCAGATTCTAAGTGTTGACAGTGGGAACACTATAGAGCTGCCTTCTCTCTGAAGTATGGGAAGTAAAACCACAAACCCAAGAGAGGCTTCTGCTTAGCTTTTCCCTTCTAAAGCCACAGACCCCACTAATAAACACAAAGATGTATATAAACACTTATTAATGAATGTTGCTGGGCTACTGCGGATCCACTTCTGTAGGCGGGGAATCAACCTTAAAGGGTTCACATAAAATGGCAACAAATCTGTATGCCTAAGAGAAGCTATCACCAGAGGCACTGACCCTCCCCACACCCCAGTGACCCTCTGACAATTCCCCTCACCTCTCTCACAAGACTTCCAGAGGACCGGCCCCCCTGCAGCCATTGTTACATGTGACCCCGTGGCAACTTCCCGACATGAGTTTAGCTGCAGGCTGATGTCTAAAAGTTCAGGCACTATAAAAACTGGTTTATTGGATGCAAAAGAGAATTAGGACTTCAAAGACTCTTACTCTGTCAAATTAAATTAACATATGGAACATCAACTAAGCTATGATTGGTATTCATAGCATCAGCTCTTTGGTAAGGCTCTGGCTGGTTTTTAATGCAGCTTGTTCACTGTTTGAAGCTGATCTAGTCTGGTTACTTAGAAGAATATTTAATGAATATTTAATGATGCAGGATGGGCTCACAATATAACGTGAAATGTAAAAATCCAAATTAAATGTAAAGTTTAATCCAAATTTTCAAAATAAGGTTTTATATTCTATTTGTGTTTTTTAAAAAATCTTTAAAACATTAACTCTGGCTTCCTCTGGGTAGTAGGATTAAGTGAAGTAATTTTATTTTATTCCTTGTAATTTCATGAATTAACCAAAATTTCTACAGTGAATACATTATTTTAATAATCAGAAAAACAATATATGTGTTTTTAAGGAAAACACATTTTTAAGAGAAATATTCCTCATGTTAGTAGAAACATGCAAAAATAATTAATTCTCATGATAATCACCATGTGATCTCTCTGGCTTTGCTATTTACTATTACTGGCAAATATAATTCCACCTCCCCCAAATAAAACATTTCCCATTTATTTCTACTAGGAAAAGAAGCTCGGCTAGGTGGTTATTATGAATGTAAACACATCACTATGGGACCTTATTTAATTCCAACAATAAAAATGAACTTGATCTGTTTTCTCCAAATTATCCACAGAAGCTATAGCCACTAATCAAGAAGCCAGGGAAGTTGACCTAACGATGGGTTCAGATACTCTGTGATTTCATCGGAATCATAGTCAAGACAAGGGGCACTGCCCCTTAGAATACAAACAACCCCTCCAGTTCCACCAATACAGTGTTTGACAGGGCTGTCAGAAACATTTTGCTAACATTTGACCTAAATAAATATTCACTGTGACACCTTGGGCCTTTCGTATTTGATCCTTCTTACAGCGGCCCCCGCTGATCAGGGGACTCTGCTGTGCCCCTACCACCTAGGAGGTTTCCACATGTTGGGTCTGCTCTTGTGCTGACTGTCTTGTATGCTTTCCCTGGAAGGCACTTTTTCCCCACTCAGATCGTTTTACTGTGCACTTCTGCATTGCTTCAAAGTTTCCTAATGGTCTGCAATTCACACTGCCTGAAACCGACAACTTAAAATAAATAAATTAGTAAAAATCCTGCATTTCCCTGTATTTTCAACAGCATGCATCGAAAAGAGACATTTATACATTTAACTTCATGGCATGAATTTTCACTGCTGCCTTATAAAGTGACCCAGATTTCAGTCTTTATAATTGGCAAAACCATTAGTTCCAAATTATATGCTTTGTAGAAACAGACATAAATACATAAATTCTAGACTAATATACAATGAAATATGCATCAACTAAAGGAAAATGGTATTTCCAGTGACACCTTCTGTCCTGGTGCTTGTTTGCTTAAAAAATATATACAGCTATCATTTGACCAATATTTAGAAATAATGTATTCTCTTTTCTATTATAATTCAGCTTGTTTTATTTTCTTTCTACTCACACTACCTAGTTTACATGGCCATCCGTACTTGACAAAATTTAGATAGAAAATTTTTAATTAATATGGGTAAATAGCATATTGACATTTGCATGGAACAAGAGGAGAGAGAGGAAGCTGGAATTATCAAAAGCCACACTGCAAGTTTAATAATTAAATCCTCTACTTACTAGATGTGGCATTAGCAGGCCAAAAATTTGGTTGTATCAGAGATGACCAACAAGACCAACTTCTTTCTTCTGAATGTAAATGATACCAAAACACACTATCTTCTGTTCCATTCCCTCATTTCTGGGCAGTTATTTTCTTATAGATGTGCTATCTAATGCAGGAAACTGACTGAGTCATCCAGACATCACTTAGTTTTGTTTTCACAGCTCCTGAAAAGCATTTCCCCAAGCTCCATGTGTATGTTTAGTAAAGCAATAATAAAGAAAGGAATATAATTTTTGCTTATTTTTTAAGGGCTTTTGTGATAAACACCTTTTTAGGAAAGAAAATTTTTGAGTAAGAAAGGCCTGAACTCAATTCCCATGTCCATCATTTATTTTTTACATGCTCATGCACTAATTAATCCCTCACCTCTGTGTAAATGGAGATAGTATTACCTAGCTCCCAGAGTTCTTTAAAAAAAAATAGTGTTGAGAAATGTACCTGGTACAAAACGTAGTCCATAACTGGTATTCAATATTGTTTTATTATTAACATTCTATGGAAAATGAATTCAGATTGTCTTTGATCTTCACAAATTCATACCAATTTTCCTTAGGGAATTAAGACTGGCTCTTTAATTTTGCTAATTATTTGGAATGAAAACACTCTTTATGGTGGGATAATTCACAGTGTGAATAAACATTTGAAATTGACACCCAGTTCCTGGAGAACCGCGACTGAGTCTTACTTATCTCAGTGTGGAGCCCAGGACAATGTTTATACAGAGCTGGTGCTCGAAAAATAAATTGACACCATCAATTTTAACTATACTTGAAATATAATTATATATGGGCCTAATGTAAAAGACTTAGTTTCCTGATATACTTCAGTATATTTCAGATATAAATACTTCAGCTAGATTTTCAAAGACAAACAACGTTGACAGTGATGGCTTTTCTTTGTTCAGTGTTTGTGTGTGACTTTTCATTCTGTTTCAAAAATTCTGCTGGTGTCTTTGGAATAACAAGGACCTAAAAAGAGGACTCAGCAGATATTGAGGATTTATGGATTCAGGTCATAAGGTTTCCATTGTCTTCCATTATCTAGTAAATGTTCAACACCAGGCTCTCCAGGAGAAAAAAATGTATGCATAAACATATTTACATAAATTTATGATAAATTTTGCTGGTATAAATAATGTATAGCAAACTATCTACAAAAATAATAAAATATACAATATTCTTTATTAAATTCCGTACACCTAGATAACTTTAGTGTCACTACTTCTTGTCAAATTCCCTATCAACTTTTATAATTCTATCACCAATGATAGTGTCACAAAATCAAACTACAAATAAATGCTTTATTGTTATTCAATGAGGAAAAGAAATATCTCATGTCATTAATAAACAAGTAGAGTTCCAACATGTGAATTGATATTTTTGTTCACGTTACCAAGGAAGACCAAAGTAAAAAATGAAGATGTAACTCAGAACTTCACTCATTCATCAATAAGAGCAATATCTTCTGCCGAATTGGATAATAGTTTTTGAATACTGGAAGAGTGTTTCCTGAATTTTTAAATGCTATTCACCATGTGAGGGTTATGACCCAACACCTTTTAAGTTTAACTGGCATTATTAAAAATTTCTCTATAACTATCTTAAGTCTATATGATCAGCAAAACAATATATCAAGCCCTATTTTTCTGTACCATTTGCCAAGTTCCATAGTGTAAATGTTCTCATGGAAATCGATGGAAAGCAACCACGACGGTTGATTTCAAGCTACCAGTGTGTCATCACCAAATGTGGAGTTGGGAAAAGATGCACAGTAGCACACCATTATATAGTATTTTCTCCATCCAGATGCAATAGACATGAATAACCTCAAGAGCACAAACAATGGTGAACTCTAGTAAAAGAATTAGGAAATGAGTTTTGCATATTTATAATCTTTGTTTTAAATACAATTTATTTTATCATAAGTTTGTATAGTTTAATTTTTAATAATGGCTGTGTTTAACAACCAGCTTAAAAATTCCTGACAATTTAATAATTGGCTCTGAGCTGGCTCTAGCACATAATTAAATTTCCCTTGATAAATCTGGCACGTTTGAGTCTATCCATAAACAGGTGAATTTATTAAGTCTTCAGAAATGACTAGAGCTTCTACTACAAAAATTGGGCTAATATTTTTCTTAATTGTCTTTTTGCAAACAGGAAGAAATAAAATTGTTACTGTGGTCTCCATATCCTCCTCTGATCATTTATAATAGTAAACAAGGAATATAATTTTTGGTTTGTTTTATTTTTTAAGGGCCCTTGTGTTTAAATACCTTTTTAAGAAAGACAGAATTTTTGAGTAAGAAAGGCCTGAACTCAAATCCTATGTCCATCATTTATTTCCTACATGATCATGAGCTAAGTAATCTCTGATCTTTGTGTAAAATGGAAAGATTAGTATCTTAGCTCACAGAGTGCATTACAAAAATAATGTTACTCTGGTCTCTTCACTGGGCTCTGCACATGTGCTGGGCAGTCGCCTTCGGCAAGCCTTTACCAGTGGCCAAGGTGAGCTTCCTGTGGATACTAAGAGGAAAGGTTAATGCCACTTGCCTGATTCCTACCTGAATCACGCCCAAGATTCTAGTCTAGGAAACTCTGATCTCTGGTGCTCAGCTATTCCCTGAACAAGGAACAGATTCTGGCTTGTTTGATAAAACCCTGGGGAAGGAATCTTGGGAAGAAGAGCCTGCCATTTCCTGGAGGTAAGAATAAGGAAAGAGTCCTCAGTAGAGGAGCGTGGAGAGGGCTCACCATTTAGTCATGTAAGCTCTATTCCTTTTATAACAAAGTCTCACTGATTACAAACTGAGAATGCCATGATGCCCTGCTAGGGAACACAGAGAGAATGGTAACTAGTGCCCTTTGTCTCTGAGAGGTGGCAATACTGCAATAATGCAGGGGGACCTCTGGCCAAGCAAATAGTTTTCACTGTCAACAGGGTAAACACAACCTCATTTGCTAATAGTAATTAGCAAAATAATCTAAACTACATATGCAGAATAATCTAAAATAATGAAATAATTATCCTTTAAGTCGGTTTTGAAAAACACAAAATATTCAGATGATGGAGGCAAAAGGATTTTCCATCTTCTGATTTTATTATTTGCTTAAATATTCTTCATAGCTGCCTCAGTGAACAACTTTGTGAGTAGCAGAAACTCCAAATACCAGGAAACTAATTACCTATGTGGCAAAAGTGTTGACAGGAGAAATGTGATAGGGTTTTCTTTAGATGCAGTAGGATATTTGTAAATTAAAATGTAAGCTATCCAGAGATGAAAAGATTTTCAATTCTCATCATAAAAATAATTCAATGTGTGAATTACTTTCTCCCTCAGAGTATAAAATTCTAAAAAGGGTGCAGACAATTGTAAAATGCCTAGGATGTAGAAAATGCTCTGCAATGAGTTAGGCTTTTCCTTAATCAGCATTTAGAAATTTGGCCACCTTGAGAATATTTCATTTAATTCCCTAAACCATAATTTTTCTCACCCAGAAAAAGGTTCATTCAAATCCTCATCAACCTCTCTACTCAAACTTTCTGCAATTTCAGAAAATATCCTGCGATTATAATGTAATAAGGCAAATTTTCTGAAGTGTGTATTTCCTGAGATGTTAAGAAAGAAGGCCAGTGAAGTAACAGAGTGAAATCTGAAGCAGGGGAAAGTGAGATCTGAAGACATTGGGGGGTGGAAGCGGCTCAAAGTAGGGACTATGAAAAACAAATAATCATCATAAACTTACAATTTACAGAATATGAGGATATTTGGAAACACTTGGAGATTTAACTAAACTTTTAAATTTTCATTTGCTTGGAAGCATGAGTTACAACCCAACCGGAGGAGGCGGCAGAATAGAACTTAGCCATTGCCATTGCCTGAATGAAGTAGCTGGAATCCTGGCTCCATTACCCATGAGCGGTATAACCTCCCTCAGGCCCAGTTCCTCATCTGTAAAATGGATCATAACACAGCTTTGCACAGTGTTTAGAAGGGTTAGGGATAATGGGACTCAAGCGCTCAACCTAGTAGGAGCTCAATATATAGTCCTCGCCATGACTACAGTAGATATAACCAAAATGTAAGCCTTTAAAGACTGTCAAATATATTCAATTATCATATGTATGAAACACCTGAATATTAAATAACAGATATTTTTTAACTTGCAGTGAAGTTTCCTTAATGGCAAAAATAATGAATTAGTTAGCACCTCTTTGGGCCTTGTTTAACCGGGCTTTGCAGGAAACATTCACCACTGAAGGAGTCCATTGAGACTGGGAAGCCTGACTCTGGGAAGCTGCAAAAGCATTGAGTACTGGGTTTCTGATTTACAATAGATTATACAGAGCAGATTACAACAAAGTGCTTTAACCAAAAGATGAAACCTGAAAGAAAATGACTAAAACATTGCTCTACGGAAGATAATGATTTTCTACATTAACCTTTAAACTTTTCCTCCACCCTAACCATAGCACCTGTATAACTTACAGGTTATACAGGTAAGGATCTTTGGGAGAGGGGGTATTAAACAGCATCACCACACTCAGGGTGTTCAGGGGTTCTTAATCAGGGGTCCACGGACCTCAAAGATTTCAGGGGGTCTATGAGCTTGAATTGAAAAAAAAAATCAAATTATTATCTTCATTTTCTCCTATCTCTAACTGAAATCTACCATTTCCTTCACTTATGAATGTATGCAATAAATTACAGCAGTATTCATATCACATTGCAGTCATGTATCTCGAAAAATCGCTTATGCTCATCCATACTTCGAAATTACGGCAGTTGTTAGACCCAACGCTAGTTGAGTATCATAAAACTATCTGCCGCTACATTCTGAGAAGGCGTCCGTGGTTTTCACCTGACTGGCAAAGGGATCCGTGAAACAAAAAAAGTTAAGAACCCCTGCTTTAGCTGGAAAGAATCTGGTTCTCATGTCTGTTACCTATTAGGGGGTCAAGGCTAGTACTGAAATGCCCACACCAACCAGGTTGTATCAGAATTAAAATGAAGAATTAACATAAATGGCTTATGGAAACACAAACCCATCGTGCTATCTTTTCCTATGGAAGAATCCTTTAACTTTCTTATTTCTACCCTTCGTCCTAACATCTCTTTTGAACGTTAAAACACTAGTCTGTGTACTTACTTGCTTTGTGTTGTTCCTGACCATTTGCTTTGGCCCTAGTAGTGAAACAGAGCCTAAGAAAATGCTTTGGAAATAAGGAGAATATCTCTAGGAGGTTGCATAAAACTCTTTTACATCACAAAGATCACCATTTAAAAGAAGAAAGCAGTTCTTTAATTTTCTCTGACACATAAAATAGAGAACATGATTGCACATTCTCAAGTTTGTGATGTCAGTTAAAAAATAGTGTTATATAATCTAAAATAATTCTGAACAGTACTTTTCACTTTGCTATTGCAGGAAATCAGGTTTTGATTAACCAATTATGCATCCTTTTTAGAAGCAAATAGGACACAACAACAGTGACTAAGACACCCTATTTAGTTTTTTTTTCTCTTTCTTTTTTTTTTAAAGGCAGACTGCCACATGCAGCGCCTCATTTGGATGTGTCTGGAGTCTTGGAAGCTTGACTACCCTATGTTCTCCTACAAAGGGACCTTGAGAGCTTGTTTGGAGGTTCTAGCAGGGGAGCGCAGCTAACTCGTATACCCTTGACCGAAGAACAGTCCTCCTCTAGCAGGGAAGGTCGTCCTCTTCGACCAAGCGCGCAGCTGGGACGCACATGGAGCGGTGAGGGAGGAAGGGGACACCCGCCTAGCCAGCCAGATCAGCCAAATCAACCCTGGCGATCAATGGGGTGACAGATGTCGCAGCCAGATCGCCCTCACATCCACCGTATTTAGTTTTAAACTGATAACACAGCTAGAAAAGTACTGGAGAAAGCAGACACGCAACGTCAGACGCCAACGTTAAGTGTCCATTCCCACAGACTCATTCATCTCAACTACCAGATATTTTTGGTAATTAAATGCCAGGCTGTAAAATCTCCAAATCATATTCTTCATGCAGTGTTCCTTCAATGTTTAATCAATTAGGAAAACACAGACCTCCCCACGGCCTGTGGAACTACTGTAGATCAGTTTTTAGAATCATCTTACGTTCAACAAAGGCCTTCAGTTGGCCATGCCTTACAAGAATCAGCAGAGGTCAGGAGATCTGCTTCTAGAAATGGCCCTGCAGCACACACTCAAAATGTACATTCATAAAAAGAGAGGAGAGAAAAAGACTGAGAGGAAGAAGGGAAAAAGAGGAGGAGGAGAAAGAAAGAGAAAGCACTACACCTCCCAACAACAGCAGCTTTGTGATCCCTCTGGTAATGTTACCCAGTTTTGTTTATCATGAAAAGATGCCATTAATGCCTCAGCCTCATCAAACAGCAGACCAAGTCCATGAATGGCACCTATCAGAGCCCAGGGTAAATCCAGTGATTAGAGGGAATTTGCCAAAGGGCCTTTGTAGCTGAGAAAAATGCCTACTCCAGAGAGGAATGCAGAAAATTCCTGGGAGCACAGGCCCTCCTTTGTTGGCAGTCTGGCGGTATTCTGGAGCAAATAAAGGAACAAAAATGGGATCTCAGATGCAATGAACATTTGAAGAAAATGTTTTTCAAAGACTTCCTTGAAACATTCCTTAAAAGCACACACACACACACACACACACACACACACACACAACTGTATTACTCTGATAAAGATGAACTACAGAACTTCTACCCAAACCACCATTTTAGTGGTATTACATAATCTTTGTGATTCTCAACAGAATATAGTTTTAGAGAGATCTCCTTTGTCCTTCTGAGTTTCCTGGTTAAACAGTAACCCAAAGTTAAAACTTCCCAGATAAGAAAATACACACATGTACTCATTCACCTCAACTTTTCTGGCAGAATAAACAGATTCAGGATTATATACAAGCACAGGACGAGGAAATAGAGTAGCATATAATACTGAACTGAGTGTACTAACCATCCTCAAGCCAGAACAAAGTATAAGGCATATGCTGAGCTATCACCATTATCAAAACATGCACACAACCAACCAGAAAGAAAATCTGTCAGGCAGACAAAATAGGAGGAAGAGGGGAAGTTAAGACCACAGACATCAGTAAGCTCTGCTTCCATCTGCTTCTCTACACAAGAGCCATATTTATTTACTGAAACCCCCCAACTGATGTATAGCAGAAATAACATGCTTTAAGTTGTTTTTGTTTTTGTCTTACCATACAATAGCCTGGGGCTACCAGAACATACAAGAGGAATGCTAAGCCCATTATACCTCTTGTTATGTTTTCCCAGAGAAAACAAAACTCTTCCGTTTTTGTTTGTAAGAAGCTGCTATAATAGAGAATGAATCGGAACCGAAAGGTACAGCGGCTTTTTTAAACTTTGAAACTCAAGTAGTCGTCATGGAGGCATTCGATACATCTGAGTTTCTCATTTTTCTAAAAAGATTTTTTCCCCCTCTTCCTAAGCCCAAACAATTTCAATGACTTTTCTGCACAATGTACACCTAAGTGTAATACCTTTCCTCATAAGTCTTGTTATAGACTTATTTTATGTTCCATTTTAATGTTTGCTGGGTTGAGGGAGGAGCAAAGTAATAATCATGTAATTCTAGTTGCAGGTTTTCCTCCTCTTTCTCCTGGGCCGAAGTCTAATAAAATATTATTTATTTGCATCTTTGGAGAGCTATTCACTAACATTTTTCAAAACTGTAGTAAAGTGGTTGCAAAGGTGGTGTCTTTATTGCTTTGCAAATGTTGTTCATTTTACTATTTGTTTTAAATGCCATTTTACTGGTACCAATGGATTTACATTATAAAGCCACATTAGGATGCTATTTGGGCTATACACAACAAATGGAAACATTTGGACTGTACCTCTCCTTACTCACTTCTTGTTTGCCCGTGTAACCATATAAAACACTTCTCCCAGACTTCTAAATAATTGAACATACATAATTGCGGGGTTATTGCATCACTGTTTATGACTGATTTTGCCCTTTCTAAGAGTTACTCCAATAAGCCTCCACCTTGGGGTATACTCCATAAAGTTTATACATCTGTGCACCAAAAGGAGAGGTTGGTTTTACTTTTGCATCATTAAATATATACTTTTGCAAACACTAATGAATACAATACTTTCTCAACATACATGGCGGCTTGAAAAACAACTGGTGTGCTTTTCTAAGGTATTTTGCAAATTTCCCACTATGTCTGGACTGGAAAACTTTATTATTAGAGTTCTTATGAATAAAGTGCTAAGTTTTGCAAATGTAGAAAGACCCATTTGAAAGAAATGTCCAGAGAGGAAATAAATTTAAGCACAGAACAAAATAAAATGCTCTGTATGACCCTGATTCAGGGCTCCCTGTAAATGGAGTGTACCTCTCTCCACTACTATAGAGTTCTCTGAAATCCTGCCAAATGCATAAATCCTGCAGACATCTTCTAAAAGATAAGGATGAGCTTGGAAAATAGATCATCAAAGAAATATGCAGTGCCTATAAAATAAACCACACACATACACACACAATTTTCATTTACCAGACCCTCTTTCACAAAGCTAGCAGATGGCAGAGTTTTAAAAAAACTAAGGTTTTCAAACTGCAATCTGATTGTCCATTTAAGCCGGAATACTTACCATGTTAAAAAATATGCAGAGGGTAAAATACAAGCACCAGAGGCATATAACCGTGTTCGTTAAGTTGGCCAATGGGAAAGAAGCAAAATTAATAAGAATTGTGAATTGAAAAGCGTGAAAATAATTGCTAGCTATATAACTTTTTACTCCTCTACATCAATTCTTTATAGTACACAACCTAAAAAAAAAAAGATCAGCTAAATATATCACAAACAGACGACTTCAGCTAATGACATTTTTGGGTGCCCTGAACAAAAACAAAACTAATGATTAGAAACAGCTATTCTGTGCAGACTGGACTCTAGAATGGGAAAAGTCAAGCACCATTCTTACTTTGATGTAAACCATGAAGGTAGAGGTCAAAGAGAGAAGGGTCCTAACTAACCACTGCTTCTGAAACCCTACAATGTTCACGAAGGATGAAAATCTCCAACAAAGCGGTAGCTTCAAAAACAATTTCTGTTCTGCATCCATTTACAAATACGTATGTACAAAACCTCTATGTGGATTCAAAGCCCGCTCATTTTTTTAAAATCACATTTTAAACTTGTGCTCTGTAGAAGACAAAAAATGACTTTGAAAACATAAAACTGATGAGTAAAAGGTTATTTGTTCTTTTCAAATGTATCTGTTTGGCCTCTGCTCATATGATGTTGAATTCTGGAGTGCCCTATCCTGGCAGATGCCTCGGATGTTGGCAGTAACCGCCCCGTTCTCGTTGTCGGGAAGAGACAGTAGATGTTATGAACAAAGCGGGGCTGGCTGTGGGTCCTTAAAGGCTCTCCCATACTGAGAGTAATTAGAGAGTTGAGCTGTAATTTCACCCCTCCTTCAACAGGACCTTGTCTCACCTTCAACAGGAAGCGGGGGCTGAGTTAGTGGGGCACAACTATAATAGGAGTCTGTGGCCACGGCACAGCGTGGCCATTGGTATAAATCTGTCATAGACACTCGCAGAGGAAGAGAGACTTCCATACAGTGCGGCCTTCACACTTTTTGATGCAGATACAGATTTATGGCACACGGGAAGCAGAGCGCCTTTGAGCCAAAGGGGCCCTGTGAATCAAGGCCGTTTTTTTTTTTAAGGTTTCCGCAGCTCGAAAGAGCTACACATTTATAATTGTGCTTGAAGTCAGCCCCTTTCCAGCCCCAGAAGGCAGCACCATTTGGTTGAAATAAAACTGAAGACTTTTCCCAACAGCTGGCCAGCTCCAGTTTTAACAACAAGATGAATGGCTTGAGGACGGCTGAAGGGATCAAAAAGCATTATTCTGGACTTTTAGAGACCCTTTCCCCGGCAACACTCTTTCCATGTATCAGATTCATTCTAAGATGATGAACTCCACTTTGAGGAGGTCCCTTGCATTGTTTTACCCAACACAAATGACTCTTTCACCGAGATACTTAAAATAAGCCAACTGAGACCCTGAGCAACTGTCAAAAAAAAGTTTCAGGGAAGAAAAGGAAAAGGGAGACAGCTAGAAGTAAATTAAAGAACCAGCCAGAGTTGGTATTAATTAATTAAAAACACAATTTCAAAGCATCCCTAATAGAACACTTCCTCCATGTAGCCAGTATCTGATTCAGGGAGTGACTCAAGCAATAAAATCACAGTTGGGACGACTCTCATAGTGCTGGTAGGCCAAGTTCAATATTTTTCCTATGAGGCATGCCTGTACTATAAAAAGAATGTGATGTCTGAAAATGAGTGGCTCTGCTTTCTGTTTGCTGGCATCAAAAGCCCTTCCTAGCCCTCCTGCCACATTTTGAGAGTACAGTATGAATCACAATCATGTGGCGAGCACACTTTGCCAAATTCTTTCACGCTGCTACCATGGTGTGTTCCCTCTAAGGCTTCTGCCAGCAGCCTCTGTCCCCCAGCCAAGGTCATCAGTGTGAGCGACCGTGGATAGGCAGAGCACACAGCTCCCGAGCCTCCGACCAGGAGACAAGGAGGCGCATTATTGCAAAAACCACAATCACGGAATTGACCAAGTGGTAGGAGGGCAACAAAAGTCCGTCGAGAGGCTGGAGAAACACAAAGGAAAGGACCCAGGCTTTTGGAGTGCAGACTCGGCACTGGGCAAGGGTTTGGGCTCTTTAAATTCATGATCTCATTTAACAGCTCTTGAGGTATGAGCACTCATATAGCGGGCAAGGAAGCCAAGATCCCCAGAGGTTAGAGAAGTGACTTGCTGCAGCCACAGAGCAAAGGGCAGCAGAACCTCGGCCAGAGCCCAAGCCAGTGTTCCTATCGTTCCTCTCTCTCCCCAGGTGCTTCTGATTCCACAGCTCAACCTTAGAGAGACCAGAAAACTCTGTGCTTAGGAAGTAAGCCACCTTCTGTACTACCACTGTGCCCTAAATGTACATAATGCCATTTTCAACAATACATCTCTATTAAAGCACTTCTTGGCCAGAATAGCAGCCATGACAAATCTGATATAGTCACAACCACAGAGCCCACGCCCCTCCCCCAAGCCCAGCAGTCATCCCCAAATGTTGCACCAATGTCAAAACGGGATCTGGGAGAGAATATAGAGGCAAATGTTATTGTAGTTTGACATCACGAATTATTACTGATGGAACCACTAAAACTTTATCCCTTACCTACAACTGCATTTCTTTTGGTTCATTTATTGCCAGCTTTCTGGCCTCGTCTCCCGTAAGCCCTGCACTGTTTTGCCCCTAAGAGGCAGAAACAGATCTTGAAACCCGGAAGCTTCCTGGAGTTACACTGCTTGTTTTTCTCAGTCCCCCTAAGTGGCCTGTTAGACACAAAGGTTTAGAATCAATAACTGTTGGGCAGTTTACACTTCTATGGTTCACACTCAAAAGACAACTTGTTCCAATGGCCGTGGCAAGGAAGATATGGAAGGGGAGGTAGAGGAAGGAATGGAAGGCTTTAATTCACAAAGATAGAGAAGCAGCAATAAAGTGGTCCCCTCACTCTTAGCCTAACCCAAGGAAGGACTTAACCCTTCACAGAGTCCTGCTCTACATGAAAGTGGATGGGGTGCTAACTTCATGGCATGTGCTGCTAGCTTTGAATCAGGAGTGTAATGTGACGGCCAAAAAAAAAATTACAACTTAGATAGCATCATAGAAATTTAGTATTTAGAATAAAACAATTGATAGTCTTGCTCTTCTTTGCATTGATCAAATCAGAATAATATATTCAGAAAAAGACGAAGAATTTTGAAAGGAATAAAAATCAAGCCATTCATTTATCCAGTCCATCATTCATTCAACAAGTATATATTGATTGTACAGCTATTATAACCCAGACACTCTGTTAAGGGCTAAAAATACATACAAACATGATCCTTGTCCTTATGGAGTTGAGTTGAATGGGATAATACAATGTTTTAAGTGCTATAGTAGTGGCCTGTAACAAACAATGCCACAACTCCAGCTGAGCCAGCAATTTATTTTCAAGACTTAGGTAAAGTCCCACTTTGCTTAGTGGTCTGTTAAAATTACCCCAGAGGAACTTGTAAGGTTCTTTGCTGCTTTACTACTCTGTGAGTTGATAATGTTTTTGTTACATAAATCCATATTTATGGCAATTATAGAAGAAAAGAAAAGTAGGTAAGAATTAGTGGGGAGCCAGCCTGGATTTTCTTTAGTGAATAAGAGAGAAGAATGTTTTCAGAGTTATCTACTTTAGAAGTGGGGAAAAGGCACAGAAATAGGCAGCAAATACGGTGGCTTTCCCGCCAGCCTGCCCTGCCTCACATTATCCCTGAGTTCTCTGCAAGTTACTTTGCCTCTCTGTGCCTTGGTTTCCTCATCAGTAATATGGGGATGATAATAGTATCCACCTCATTGAGTTACTGTGAGAAAGATGAGATAGTTCTTAAAACCACACTGATACGTACTTTCCCATCACTTAAACCACTTTCAAACTAAGATTTGTCAAGCACTATGCACTTACCCCTTTAAAATCACTCCCGAATAACTTACCATTCTGCAAAGCGGGAATATTCCACCCTACGCCTTGTTGGCCTTGTGTACTGGGTTTTCAGATTATATTTGTGGAATGGAATTCTCTAGAACATTCACCTGCTTTTATCTGCAGTTTACTACCTACCTCTGTGGACACCTATAGCACATCTGAGTATCCTTGATTCAAGGTTAAGGTCATTTAATTGGGAAGAGAGAAGGAACAAATGCCAGATAAAACTGGCAGCTCATGGTCTGCTGAGGATTGTTTGGTTTATAGAGAAAAGTCTGTTTTCTTCCCTGGGACTTGAGAGAAAAAAAGTCGGTGATCTGTATTAATTACAACAGTAAGACTCAGCAAAATCCAAATTAAAGAAATCTTAAATAACTAGTTGGATACTGAAGTTTATTATGTGACAAGGATAATACAAAAGTTTAGGAATTTACAATGAGAGCAATTGATATTTCTTTTAAGAAATGTTTACTATTTTGGATATTTTGCTGTAGGCTGCAGTAGGGTGACAGTAAAAGGTCAAAAGCATAATAAAACAAGATATTAAGCTTGTGGTCCTTGCTAGTATGGGCATGGAGGCAGGCTCACTA
>JAQZBX010032413.1:0-16500 GCA_029593785.1 Cabassous unicinctus
AGAACTGAATATCTCATACTAGAAAATAGCATGGACTTGGTGAAGAAATCATCTTACCACATGGGTGTGGGTGGTAGATGTGGTCAGTGTATAGCTCTCAGAGTCAATCATTTTAGGGATCATCTTAACCCACTTTTTGGACTCTTCTCTCACCTGAAAATTTATTAAAATAATACATCTGTGTAGTAAGAAGTACTAAAATGGATGATAAAATCAAATAAGACCCTCTCTTTTTGTCTCATTTAACCTGGTCATATTTGCATTCATTAATACTGTATTATTGAATCTTATTTACTCCTCTGTGATGTGAAATTATGAGATTAACTCTTAAGAGGAAATGTTTTCTGTGAATATAGACTGTTGTACAATAGACATTAACATTTTATTTGAATAAGTGTGTGAATGTGTAAAAAAAAAAATACCAAAAAACAACAGAAAATCAGTCCTCACATTTATAGACAGATTTTTTCACAAAGTAGAAAACACCAGTCAATTGGAAAAGAATAACCTCTTAAATAGTGTTGGGAAAACTGGATCTCCATGGGGAAAATGATGTACTTCTACTTCACATCATATAAAAACTCACCCCAAAATATATCAAAGACCTTAAGAGAAGATCCTGAACTATCAAACTTATAGAAGAACATGTAGGAAAGCATTTCCTGGCCCTTGCCTTAGGCAATGGTTTCTTAGTATTTACACCCTAACCACATGAAGAAAACGAAAAAAAATTGGATAAATAGTACCTCAGCAAAATTAACAAACTTTATTGCTCAAAGGATTTTATCATGAATGTTAAACAACAAGGTACACAATGGGAGAAAATATCCAATAAAGGATTATTATCCAATATATGTAAAGAAGACCTTCAACTTAACAACATGATTAAAGAATGGGCAAGAGACTTGAACAGACATCTCTCCGAAGAAGATACACAGATGGAAATATAGCACATGAAAATAGGTCCAACCTCAATAGCCATCAGGGAAATGCAAATCCAAACCACATTGAGATACCACTTCTTACCCATTAGAATGGCTGCTATTTTTTTTTAATTGCAAATATTTTTTTGAGAGTCTAGACGTTTGATATTGTTTATGAATTCCAAAAATAGGTATTGGAGTATATTTGTAAACTGGTCTGTTCCTCTGGGCATATTAGATTATATTGGATTCAGAGATTTCACTTTTACTTGATTAAATAATGATTAAGGCAAAAATTGGTCTACAGCAGAAGGATGTTGAGTCCCTAAACCAAACCACAGAGAAGGGAGTTAGGAGTATTAATGCTAAAGCCCCAGGAAGTAAATACACAGAGAAGCAGATATGTGAGGAAAGACAGAGGGATCCATTAGACATGGCAGAGGCCACAGGAAGAGAGACTAGGCATTCACCTGATAGTTTACAGCTGGCCTTGTAGAGAAAGCAGAGGTGATCCCAGACAGAAATGAGCCTCAGGAGAAACAAGACTTATCCCTGCCTGCAGCTGATATTGGAAGAAGCTTGGACTACAGAGCCTTGAGAGGAAGAGGAAGCCTGATCCCTTGCAGACATCAGAAGCCATCTTGCTCCAACACATGGCAACAGACTTTGGTGAGGGAAATAACTTACACTTTATGGCCCGGTAAGTGTAAGCTTCTACTCCAAATAAATACCCTTTTATAAAAGCCAACAGATTTCTGGTATTTTGCATCAGCACCCCTTTTGCTGACTAACACAGAGTGGAATCAGGGAAATAAGAACTCTCATTCATTAGTGGTGGCAATGTAATATGGTGCAGCCACTTTGGAAGACAGTTTGGTGGTTCCTCAGAAAGCTAATTATAGAACTAACATAGGATCTGGCAGTGAAAAGACTAGTTGTATACCCCCAAAAATTAAAAGCCAATGCTCAAACAGATATTTGCACATTGATGTTCATAGTGGCATTATTCACAGTTACCAACAGATGGAAGAAACCCATGACTATCAACCAGTGAATGGATAAGTAAAATGTGTTATATACACACAATAGAATATTTTTCAGCATTAAAAAAGGAATGAAGTTCTGATACATGTGACAACATAGATGAACCCAACATATGTTGAGTGAAAAAAGCTAGGCTCTAAAGTGAAAATATTGTGTGATCTCAATGATATGAAATAATTATAATCAACACACTCATAAAGTCATAATCTATAAGACAGTTTTCCAGCTCATGGGGTGGTGAAACAGAATAGGGAATTCAATGCTTAAAATATATGGGATTGGGAGCACAAGTGGCACAAATGGTTGAATGTCCTCCTCCCATGGGAGATGTTCAGTTCCCAGTGCCTCCTAAAAACAAACAAACAAACAAACAAGCAAAGCAAATGAAAAGGCCAGCTCAGGGAAACTGATGTGGCTCAGTGGCTGGGTGCCAGCTTCCCACATGCAAGGAACCAGGTTCAGTCCCTGGCACCTCAAAAAAATGTATGGAGTTATAAACCTAAAGATCCTGCACCACTTCATGTCCCAGTAGTGAATGAAATTGTATGTTTCCACAAACAATTTCTGTCCATCATGGTTAAGGGAGGTAATATGGTGCAGACTGTGCACCTTCAGTGCTCCTACCTTCTTGAACAGTCCAGGAACAGCAATATTGGCTTCCTGATAGAGAAAAGGACAATACAGTATTCATAAAAGGCCTTCTACCTATGGCTGTCCTCCATTCCATGATCTATGCCTACAATAGCCTGGTGTGGCCAGGGACAAGTTTGTTGGTCATGGTGACTAATTATAGACTTCTGGCACTTGAAAGCAGAAGATTTCACCTTGGCACCTGCAGTCCTACAATTTGTGACTCTCCTGGAAGGCGTTACAGCCTTCACTGATGTTTGGTATGGGGTTTTTGAGCTGGTGAATGCTTTTGTTGCCATCACATCCACAGAAGAGGCCCAGAATCAAGCTGCTTCCCAATGGCAAGGCGTACAGAATACCTTCACTGTACTTCCACCCAAGTATTTAAATTCCCCCACTATTTCTCCCAAGAAGGGGAACAGTGAGCAAGCTAGCCCTGCTCAGAAGACTCCAAGTGTTCCATTATATTTATGACATCATGTTGGTGGGGCCAGTTAGAGGAAAAAACTGCCCATGGATTGCATGTATTGCTAATTGGGATTCAACAATCTGGTTGGGTGATGAATTCCAATAACATACAAGGCCTTGCACAGTAGAACACTTTCTTAGTGTATCAGTCAGAGTCCAGCAATAGTTCCATGACCCAGTAAAAGGCAAGCTATTGTCCCTAAATTCATGCACCTCCATAAAAGAAAGCTCAGCAGGTTATTAGGCTGTTTGTTTGTTGGTGCCAGCATATTCCACATCTTGGTATCCTCCTGGGACTTCTCTATTGGGTAATACAGAAAGAATCATCCTGGCGCTTCTATATTGGGTCATACAGAAAGAGCCATGGGTTTTTAGACCACAAAATTTCCAGACACAGCCCAGCACTACTCCTTCAAAGGGCATGTTATGCCATGCTCTCAGTCCTTGGTGATAATGGAAAGGATTACCAAGAGATCTCAGGTCCTTCTGTGTCTAGAAAAACCCTGGATTCAAGATAATCAGAACATTTCCTCAGGAAGTGCCCAATGACAGAGTAAATTCAGGACTGCACCTTTCAAGAACCCCAGGAAATGACACACATGCATAAGTAGGTGGCAGAGGCACTCATCAACAGTGACCTGACCCTGCTGCAATACAAGATGTAGGACCTACCCTCACTGCCTTGGCATCCGGAGGACCTCAGATACTCAGTGCTGGTTTATTGATGGATTAGTCAAACTGACATCACTTGGAATATCTGTATATAATGGAAGTGATGAAGTAAGATATCCTTTTATGGTCACTATTTAGGGTAAAGCATTTATTTCTTCAATACTACATAAAATATGAGAAGATAAATACTTCTAAGGGTACCAGGTTTAGGAGGAAAGCATGCAGTAGTCTTTTAAAATTATGTATCAAATTAGCTGTAAAGTTTTCATATGTGCATGTATTGGATCTCAAGTTTTCCATAATTAATGTCAAAGACAGGCTTGCCAAATTGGGCCACCTAATGGCATTGCTTATGAGCTTTATATATTTTGAAATTTATTACTTCTTTGGTTATTAGCATGATGATTCTTGCAGTGGGTTCTGACTGATACTCCATACCAGGCTATTAGCCAGGCAAGGGAAAATATCTGGACCTTTGCTTGGCTCATTGAACTACTGTGTGCAGGACGCTCTTACTCACTGATAGTGTTTAGTCACTGAGATGTAGTATTTTTTCCTCTAATATCAGAAACAAAGCAAACTTATCTCTTCTTCCATTCAGATATTTAATCGCTGGTGCAAAGAAATGTCTATCACTGACCTATTAGAGGTAACCACAGAACGATATTCATTTAACTTAGAAGACTCCCAAATCACAGATTTCACATATTCTCCTACTCGAAAAAATGTAAAATTCCCACCACTGATATCCATAACACAGCCATCATACATGAAATCATTTGCATAAAACCCTAAAACACTAATCCTCACAGAAACAAAACTAATGCAGACAAGATCACCAATTCCTGAATAAATGATTTACCATGATTTTCCATTGAATACATTGTCCACCATGAATTTTCTGAAAGTCCCACAAGGGTTTTTTTCCCTCTTCTTAATATCTTTTCCCTCTCATTGCATGTTTTTGTATTCATTTCTGAAATGAGTTTTCTTTAGCACACCAAAACTTGGCTTTGACTGAATGAAAGTGCACAGTATTTAAAGATGTAGTGCTTCTCTCCTATGTTGCTAACTCATTTTATTTAAAGATCAAATCATAAATTAAGGCAATCCCACATTGAGTACAGATATAGAATTCCTTGATGTGATTTTTCTGGTTTATCATTTAAAGTTGTATATGAGGATTCTTGACTTCCATTACATTTATATCATGATTCCTCCCTTCAAACCATTTATTCAGAGCTTTGATTCATAGAAGACATTCATATGGATTCTCCCCATTATGAACTTCCTTATATTAACTGAAGTAGTACAGATGACTACAGGAACTTCAATATTGATTACAGTTTTTTCAGTATGTAAGATCTCTGGTGTATTTAAAGGTTATATCTATGGCTGAAGCCTCTTCCATATACAAAATGAGTTCTCTCATTTCATCTAAGGTCAGAACATTTATTGATGACTTTCTCACATTGATATCATCCATAGGGATTCTCTCCAGTTGGGGTATTCTCATGGTGTTTAAGGTAAGAAAAATTAAGGTTTACTAATATAGATGATATTCTTATGGTTTCTGTCCAACATGAATTCTCTCATGTTGATTGAGGGAAGAACATTGAGTAAAATCTTTCTCACATAGAAGATATTTGTGGCAGTTTGATATTACTAAGGGATTCCAAAAAGGAGATATTGATTATGTTTTTAAAATTGGTCTGTTCCTCTGTGTGTGATACCCTTTGATTGTATTAGATTCAACTGAGATGTCTTTGATTAAATTATGTTGACTAGGGCTTTGATTCAACCATGTCATTAAGGCATGCAGGGTTGAGTCCTCACACCCCATGGTAAGCTATATAAATGGATGCTCAACCAAGAACACTCAGAAGTAGATACACAGAGAACACAGAGGATGAGAGACATCTCATTAGACATGACATAGGTCCCAGGAAGAGAGATGAACCTTATAGTCCACAACTGACCTTGTGAAGAATACAGAGCAGCTAAGCCTGGAAAGAAATGAGCCCCAGAGAAAGAGATATGAGCCTTATACCAGCCTACAACTGAGGTCAGAAGAAGCTGGGACCATGGAGCATTAAGAAGGAAGAGGAAAGCTGAACCCTCACAGATGTCACCCACCATTTTCTTCACCTTGTGGCAGCAGAGTTTGATAAAGAAATACCTTGGAATTGGAAATATTTAGGGCCTTGTGACTGTAAGCTTCTATCACAAATAAATACCTTTTACAAAAGCCAGCAGATTTCTGGTACTTTGCATTAGCACCCATTTGGGCTGACTAATAAAACATTCATGTGGCTTCTTTTCAGTGTGAGTTCTTTCATGATGTCAACAACTAGAACTTTGAACGCTTTCTCACCTAGATGACATTCATAAGGTTTCTCTCTAGAATGAGTTCTCTCATGTTGCTTAAGGGAATAATAGATGAAGGCTTTCCCACATACTTGACATTCATAGGGCTTCTCACCAGTGTAAGTTTGTTGATGTTGTTTAAGGGAAGAGGAAAGAAAGAATGCTTTCTCACAAAGATGACATTCATAGGCTTTCTCCCCAGTGTGAGTTCTCTTATGTTCTCAAAGATGACAATATTGGTGGAAAGCTTTCCCACATAAATGACATTCATGGAGTTTCTCTCCAGAATGAGTTCTCTCCAGAATGAGTTCATCTTGTTGAAGATTACTACTTTTACTGAAGGCATTCCCACAAAGATGACATTTATATCATTTCTCTCTTGTGTGAGTTTTCTCATGATCTCTGGAATGAAACTATAGACTGAAGGTTTTCCCACATTGATGGCATTCATGTGATTTCTCCTCAGAGTGAGTTCTCTTATGCCATCTAAGATTAGAACTTTGAAACCTTTCCCATATAGATAATATTCACAAGGTTTCTCTTCATTCTGAGGTCTCTCACGTCCTCTAAAAGAAGAATCTTAAATGAACATTTTTCCACCTAGATGACATTCATGGGGTTTCTCACCAATATGAGTTCCATTGTATTGTGCAAGACCAGAACTTTCTATAAAGGCTTTAGCACTTTGATGACATTCAAATGGTTTATGTCAACAGTAAATCTGCTCATTTTAATTACAAAATGAGGGGTCACTGAGGACTTTTGCAAGAGGCTATCTGAAATATGGATTATTTGTCATGTGAATTAATGTATTTTGAGTCACTGTGGGTTTGTAAAAGGAATCTCCTTGCAAATAATTATACTGAAAAGAATTCTTTTCAGTGTGGAATCTCTGCTATGGGAAAAATATGAGACACTTTAAACATTTTGTCCATATGCATAAATATATTAATTTCCCTACATATGAAATCTAGACTAATCCTACAGTGATAGACTATAATTAAAATCTTTCCAATATTAGTTTCATATGCACATTATTCTCCATGCACAAATATTTTATGCATTATAGCAATCCAATTGCAGAGCTATATGATCAATTTTAACGTCATGATTGTATTAGTCAGCCAAAGATGTGATGATGAAAAGTACAAGAATTCTGTTAGATTTTATAAAGGGTATTTATTTAGGGTAGAAGCTTACACTTACAAGGTCCTAAAGAGTCCAACTCAAGGTTAATTCCTCACCAAAGTCTGTTTCCATATGTTGAAGCAAGATGGCAGGTAATCTCTGCAAGGTTTCATCATCCTCTCTCTCAGCTACAGGCTAGCATAGGGCTTGTTTCTTTCCAAGTTTTCTCAGCACTACAAACTATCAAGCAAAAGGCTCATCTCTCCTCCTGGGGCCATGGGTTCAAAGTTTTCTCCTGTGCCATGTCTATGGAGTGGTCTTTCTCTTTCTGTGTGTCTTCTTGAGTGAGTGTTCATTTATATCAGCCCACCAAAGGGCAGGGACTCAACCTTGAGTCATGCCCTACTGATGTGATTGAATAAAAATCCTAATCTTAACATAATTTAATTAATGACATCTCAGCTGACTGTAATACAATCAAAGGGCATCACATCCAGAGGAACACAACAGTTTACAAACATAATGATTCTTTTGGAATTTATAAATAATATCAAACTTCCAAAATGATGTTTCAAAGTTTAGGTACATGAAACATGTTTTTTACATCCTCTTTTTATAAGAAATTGTATTAGAGTTTTGTATTCAGTTCAATTTTTCCCTAAATTCAAACTATGACAAATTTTTGTTATATTAGCTTTTATTTCCAACACACTTTTCAGTTCGTTGACTGTGCTGAATTCCTAAGTTATCCCATTCCCATGTATATATTTTGAAAACTAGGGTTCACACAATGAATCTTAACAGACATGAGATTAGCAGTGTCTTCTGCAGATAGATTGGATGAATATTATTTATCTCAATTCTTTTTACTAAAACCACTTTTCCTGTCTATAATAATTGAAAGAACACCATAAATTGTTAAAATAGCATTAGGAGAAGAAAAATGTTCCAAAGATGTAACTCTTGACCTTGTGTCCATTCAGTGGGGACCACTGTTGTTGCCCATGGACAAGTTGAAAGAAAGACTGCAAAATTCTCTTTATTCTAAATTAGGGGAAATTATATGTTTCCACTGTGTTTGATTATTATGGTCAGGGGAGTTTCAGGAAGATGGCATCAGAGTAGCCTAGGCAGAATTTAGCTCTATTCCAAAACAAGGAAAAAAGGGCATAAGTTGCCCAAGGGAACTGCTTTGGGGATTGCAGACCAGTAGAGTGCTGCATGCATTGTCTAAGAGTGATTAGGGACACAGAGGCAAACAGCCCAAAAGGAAAACCAGGGATTGAAAGCCCTGTGGCTGGAAAACCACTGATCCTCTGCCCTTGAGGAGGACAGCTTTGTTAAAACCCAAAGATGATCAGCAAAAGGAGAGGGGAAAGTACATATTTGTCCCTGGGAAGAGTGAGGAAGCAGTGGAAGGTTGTGTGTGGTTTCTCCTCTGTGTGTTTAAATACCATAGCTCAGTTTAATTCATTTTGACATAAGGTCCAGTCAGTGGGAATTGAAGGATTCATCTCCCTGGAAAGGTTTGCAAAAGAGCACACTATTAAGGCTAGCTGTAAATGTGAAGGAAGACAAGACATCTAAGACAATTAATCGCTGATATTCACATGAAGGTCCTGCATCAATGAAAGGAGTTGAAGGAAAATATGACTAAAGAGATAAAGGATATTAAAATGAAACTGTGAGCATAAACAACAATTTCAAACCCTGAAAAATAAAGTAACAGAGTTTATAGGAAGTAAAGACAGAATAGATGAGATTAAAAATACATTTGAGGCATATAACAGTAGATTTGAATTTGTAGAGGACAGAAAAAATGAATTAGAAGACAGAGCATCTGAACTTGAAAAGTTAGAAGAACAGAAAGAGAGAAGAATGGAAAAAAATTGAACAGTGTCTCAGGGAATTGAATGATAATGGAAAATACACAAACATGCATGTTATAGGTTTCTCAGAAGTAAAAGAGAATGGAAAAGGGGCAGAAAGAATATTTGAAGAAATGACAGAAAATTTCCCAATCCTTATGAAAGACATGAATATCAATATTCTAGAATGACTACATACCCCAAACAAAATAAATCTATATAGCCCTGTTCAGTCACCTGCAATTCAGAATGCCAGCTGACAGGGATAAAAAGCAGATTCTGTGAACATCAGTTGAAAAGAAATATATCATTTACAAGGGAACCTCAATAAAACTAAGTGCTTTATCCCATCATGGAGGTGAGAAGGCCATGGTATGACATATTTAAGTTAATGAAAGAGGAAAATTGCCAGCCATCAATTCATTAACAGGCAAAGCTATCATTCAGAAATGAAGGTGAGCTCAAAGTCTTCACAGACAACAAAAACTGAGAGTTCATCAACAAGGGTCTTGGTTTACAAGAGATACAAAAGGAAGTGAGGCAGCCTGAAAGGAAAAGACAAGATCAAGAGGTTTGAAGAAGAGTGTGCAAATGGAGACTCTAAATAAGGCTAACTAAAATGTTTAAAAGACACAATAGTAAGATATGCAACAGAAAGCCAAAGAATAAATTGGACAAAGTAATGTTGCTTTTACAGTAATAAGATTGAATGTTAATGGATTGACCTCCATGATAAAAAGATGTACACTGACAGAATGGATGAAGAATATGAGACATCTATTGTTGTCTACAATGCACTCAGACACAAGGAAAAAATCAGGCTGAAAGTGAAAGTTTGGAAAAATATATTTCCCACAAATAGGAACCAAAAATTCTTGTGTAGCAATACTAAGTATAGGAAAAAATAAATTTTAAATGCAAAACTTTTACAAGAGATGCAGAATGTGACTATATATTAATAAAAGGGACAAATCACCAAGATGAAATAACAATATATAGTTTTTCAGCTACCCAAATTGCTGCAAAATATGTGAAGCACCACTTGCAAACTTGAAGGGAGAAATAGAAGTCTATACAATAATAGTTGGACACTTCAAAACACCACTCTCAGCATTGGATAGAACATCTCAACAAAGGATTAAAAAAGAGTTTGAATAATATGATAAATGAATAAAACTTAACATACAGTTATAGAAAAACTGTATGAGTTATAGCATTTAAACACACAGAAACAGCAGGGATACATTCTTCTAAATTGCTCAGGGAACTTTTCCAAGGAAAGACTATATGTTGGGTCATAAAGTCATATCTCAAGAAATTTTAAAAAGTTTGAAATGATAAAATCTCTTTCTATGAGGTTAATGGAATAAAGCTGGAAATAAATTGGCAGAAAAATTGAAAATTCAAAAATATATTGATATTAAATTACACAGTCTTAAATAATCAGAGAGTCAAAAATGAAATTGCAAGAGAAATTGGTAAATATCTTCTGAAGAAAGAAAAGAACACAACATATAAAAATTTATGGGATACAGAGAAGAGAGTGCTGAGTGAGATATGTATATACCTCAATACTTATATTAAAACACAAGAAAGAGCTAAAACGTAAGATGTAACTGCCCACCTGGAAGAACTAGAAAAAAGAACAGCAAACTAATAGCGGAGCAAGCAGAAGGAAAGAAACAATAAAATACAGAGCAGAAAAAATTGAAATAGATAACAAAAATCAATATAGAAAATCAACAGAACCAAAAGTTGGGACCTGAGAAAGATCAACAAAATCAATACACAGAAACTTAGATTGAATAACAAATAAAAAATGAGAGAAGATGCAAATAAATAAAATCAGAATTAAGAAGGGGGAATTACCACTAACCTCTTAGAGACAAAAATTTATAAGAAGATACTATGAACAACTGTATACCAATACACCAGACAACATTGAGGAGATGTACAAATTCCTGAAAACACACAAACAACCCACAAATAAAATAGAAGACCTGAACAAATAAAGAAATTGAATGTCATCAAACTCCCACCAAATGAAAAGCAAAAGTCCATATGTCTTCAGATGTGAATTCTAACTATCAGAAAAAGATGTAATATCAATCTTGCTCAAAACCTTCCAAAAGTTGAAAAAGAGGGAATTCTACCAAAATCATTCTAAGAAGCCATAACCCTAATACCAAAGGAAAATAAAAATATTATGATAGAAGTAATATTATAGAAGAATTTCTCTAATGAATATTGGTGCAAAATTGCTTGGCAAAATATTTGCTAAACGAATCAAAAAGTATATTAAAATAATTATACACCACGATCAAGTGGGTTTTATATTAAGTATACAAGTGTGGTTCAACACTAGAAAATCGATCAATGTAATACACCATATTAGTAAATTGAAGAAAAATCCCACAATCATTTCCATAGATGCAAGAAAGACATTTGGATACTGAGGGAGGCAAGATGACATCTGTTTAGGAGGATACTCACTGACTAACTCTCTGGGGAGGGCTGATTGTGGACGGCATCCTGCCCGAGGTTCTGTGCTGTGGGCACACGGAGCTAGAAGCTTGGGTCATCTAGCAGCGGGCAGATCAATGGTGTGGAGTGATCGGTGGAGATTCGTGAGTGTTGAGCGTGCCTGTGGTAGTTAACACAAATGGCTGAGACCAACCCACAGGGAAAATGGCTGGTTGGAGCCCCTAATCCTGCACGTGTGACTTCTGCTCCCAGTGTGAGGGAGCATACTCTGAGGGAGGGAGAGCTCTGACAGAAGGTGGAGAGGGGTTTAACTACTGTGGATTTGGCTGCCTGGATCCCCTCAAAATAGCTTTGGGGAGCTGATAAGCTGGCTTGAAACAGCACCAGGCTGAGGGGAGAGGTGAATCTGCTGAGGAATCCTGATTTATTCAGCAGCCCACTGACACTGAGGCCTGGCACCAGAGGGGGCGGAGTCAGCCAATTTTATCGCTCTGCATGGACAAGTATCAGAACTTCAGCTCCCCTGGGGAGGCCAGGAAGTGGGAAGGGCTTGATTACTTTCCACAAGCCTATTTAGGGTCCCCTCAGTGAAGGGGGTGATCCAGCAGAGGACTTCTTTTGGGTCCCTTATATAGCAAAAAAAAAAAAAAAGAAGAAGAAGAAGAAGACAGTCACTTAAAAAAATGAATTCTTGTTCTTCATTTAGTTTAATACTGAAAATCTGCCTCAAAACCTGCAGATAGAACCCTGAAGGGAAATTGATAAATGCAAGCAGGCTGAGAGGATCTGCAAGAACCCTAGAAGGAACACTTCTTCTTTAGCTTTGTTTGACTGCTTCCTTTTGTGGTTGTTTGGTATTTCTCTGTTTATTTGTTGTCTCTTGTTTTCTTTCCTCTTTCCTCCCCGCTTTTGGTTTTCTGTCATTTTTTTAAAATTAGGTGCTGCTAGCTTACCTCTTCTTTGCTGTGCTTCTTCTTCACTGATTTCCCATTCTCTGTCTATATTGATATTGTATCCCAAGATATCTCTTATCCTTCCTTCATCTCTCTGCCTTCTGCTTTCTGTTGTTGTTCTTAGACACCACAATTTTTCTTTAGCCCACAACTTAAGGATGTCAAATTCTATTCTATCTATTTTGTTTTCTTCTTTTTTTAAAAATTAATATTAGCTTTTTCCTTATAGCCCTTTCTTTACTCTTTCTTTCCCTCCTCATCACTCTAGCCTTCTAAATCCTTACATATATATTCCTCTATTTGGTTTCCCAGTCCATTGTACGTACTCCACTTTTTTTCCTATGACTCTACACTGCTTACACAAATTAAATATTCATTTCACTAGGTCCTATTTGGCACCTCTTTTAACTTTATCAATATTACTATTATCCTTCTTCCTTTCTCACATCTTTCAATTCCTCTGGCACTAATTTTTTGCCTTCAAAGTAACATAGAAAGAAGCAAGGAAAAAAAATAAGAAAAATGTCAAAGAGAAAACACAGAGAACCACCAATTAAATAAAACTCTAGAGAAGAGAGAGAAGTTAATCAACTGAATAATCCCAGAAAGATAAAATGATGACTAGAGGGCAAAAAAAATTACAAACCACACAGGGAAACAGGAACATATGGACCACTACAATGAACAAACTAAAAACCAGGAATATATGCAGAACATTGAACAAATAATCAAAGATTACCAAACAAATATCATGAACTAACTTAATGAAGTGAAGGAAGAGATTAAGGATACAAAGAAGACACTGGGAGAACATACTGAAGAAATTGTAAACATACACAAAAAGATAATGGTTACGATGGTGATCAATGGCACAATCCAAGAAATCAAAAAGACGCTGGATTCACATAACAGCAGATTTGATCAGGCAGAAGAAAGAATTCGTGATGTGGAAGACAATACATCTGGAATCAAACAGATAGTAGAACAGATAGACAAAAAATAGAAAAACTCCAGCAGGGACTCAGGGATTTAACTGACAACACAAAATGCACAAACATATGCATCATGTGCATCCAAGAAGGAGAAGAGAAGGGAAAGGGAACAGAAGGAGTGTTGAAGGAAATAATGGCTGAAAACTTCCCAATACTATTGAGAGAGATGGGTGTACAAGTCCAGGAAGCACAGCGCACCTGAAGCAGTATAAATCCCAAAAGACCAACTCCAAGACATATACTTGTCAAAATGTCCAAGGCTCAAGACAAAGAGAAAATACTCAAGGCAGCAAGAGAAAAGAGAACCATCACATTCAAGGGAAGCACAATAAGATTAAGTGCTGATTTCTCATCTGAAACCATGGAGGGAAGTTTGTATGTGGTATGTGTAGTCAAAGTACTAAAAGAAGAAAACTTCCAGCCACGAATTCTCTATCCAGCAAACTAGGATTGAAAAATGATGGCGAGTTCAAAATAATTACAGATAAACAGAAATTAAGAGAGTATGTCAATAAGAAACTGGCACTTCAAGAAATACTAAAGGAAGTTCTACAAGTTGAAAGGAAAAATCAAGGGAGAGAGAGTTGGAGGAGAGTTTAAAAACATCTAAAAAGGGAAAGAAAAAAAAACAGAAACAAAAGAAAATATGGCATGCATTAATCCAAAGAAAATATGGTTGAAGTAAGATATTCGTTGCAAGTAATAACACTGAATATTAATGGATTAAATTCACCACTCAAGAGACACAGATTAACAGAATGGATAAAGAAATATGATCCATGTATATGCTGTCTACAAGAAACCCACCTTTGACCCAGGGATTCTGGGAGGCTGAAAGTAAATGGCTGGAAAACAATTTTACAAGCTAACAATCGCCAATAATGTCAGGAATAGCTATTCTAATATCAGACAAAATAGACTTTAATTGCAAAATTATTCTAAGAGACAAAGGTGGACACTATATATTAGTAAAAGGGTAATCTCTCAAAAAGAGAGAGCAATCATAAACATTTACGCACCTAATTGGGGTTCCTCAAAATAGGTGAGGCAAACTCTGGGAAAGCAAAGTGGAGAAATAAATGTCTCTAAATTATAGGAGGGGACTTTAATACACCATTTTCGTCATTAGACAGAACATGTAGACATAAAATCAAAAAAGAAACAAAGACTCTCAACAATACATTAGAGGACCTGGACTTAATAGACATACACAGAACAATACACACAAATACAAAAGGATATACATTCTTCTCGAGTGCACATGGATCATACTCCAAGAAAGACCACATGCTAGGCCACAGAACAACTCTCAATGAATTCAGAAACATTCAGATTATACAAAGTAATTTCTCTAATCACAATGGAATGAAATGGGAAATCACTAAGGGCCAGATAAACAGGTTAGGCACAAGGATATGGAATTTAAACAACACACTCTTAGAAAAACAGTGGGTCAAGGAGGAAATCTCAAAAGAAATCAGTAACTACCTTGAAACTAATGAAAATGACAACACAACATATCAAAACCTACGGGATTCAGTGAAAGCTGTCCTGCTAGGGAAGTTCATAGCCATAAACACATATATTAAAAAGGAAGAAAGACCTAAAATTGAAGACCTAAACACACACTAGGAGGAATTGGAAAAATAACAACAAAGTAAACCTAAGGGAAGTGTAAAGAAGGAAATAACAAAGGTTAGAGCAGAACTAAATGAAATAGAAAATAAGAAAGCACTAGAAAAATAAACAAAACTAAAAGTTGGTTCTTCAAGAATATCAACAAATTGACAAACCCTTAGCCAGACTAAGAAAGAAAAAGAGAGAACAGATGCAAATACACAAAATAAGGAATGAGCAAAGGGATAACACTACTGACCCCACAGAAATAAAGAGTATCATAAGAGGATACTTTGAAAAATTATATGTCAACAGGAATGATAATTTAGAGGAAATGGACAAGTTACTAGGAATGCACAAACTGCCTACATTGATGAAAGAAGAAATTGATGAACTCAACAGTCCAATTACAGGTAAAGAGATAGACTCAGTCATGAAAAACTTCCCAACTCAGAAGAGCCCAGGACAAGATGGCATCACAGCTGAATTCTACCAAACATTCTGGAAAGAGCTAACACCAATTCTACTTAAGCTCTTCCAAAAAATAGAAGTAGAAGGAATATTGCCTAACTCATTCTGTGATGCCAACATTATCCTAATACCAAAACCAAATAAAGATACCACTAGAAAGGAAAATTATAGACCAATTTCTCTAATGAACATAGATGCTAAAATCCTCAATAAAATACTTGCTAATTGCTTTCAACAACATTACAAAAGGATTATATACCGTGACCAAGTGGGTTTCACCCTGGGTATGCAAGGATGGTTCAATATAAGAAAATCAATCAATGTAATACAACACATAAACAAACTGAAAGAAAAAAATCACATGATCATCACTATAGAGGCATAAAAAACATTCAACTCAATACAGCACTCTTTCCTGATAAAAACACTGCAAAAGATAGGTATAGAAGGAAACTTTCTGAATATGATAATGAGTGTATAAGAAAAACCCAAAGCTAACATCATCTTCAATGGTGAATTCCTAAAAGCCTTCCCTCTGAGATCGGGAACAAGACAAGGATGCCCACTATCACCATTCATATTTACCATTGCCTTAGAAGTACTTGCTAGAGCACTGAGGCAAGAAAAGGATATAAAAGGCATCCAGATTGGAAAAGAAGGAGTGAAAATTTGATTATTTGTAGATCACATGATCCTATACATAGAAAGCCCAGAGAAATCTACAACAAAGCTTCTAGAACTTAAAAAGGAGTTCAGTAATGTTGCAGGCTACAAGATCAATGCTCAAAAATCAGTAACATTTCTGTACACCAATAATGAGCAATTGGAGGAGGAAATCAACAAAAAAAATGCCATTTACAATAGTAACTAAAAGAATCAAATA
>JAQZBX010032414.1:0-25864 GCA_029593785.1 Cabassous unicinctus
TAATGCGTCTCTTTCTCGGGCTACGAAATTTTTCTCTTGTCTTTGAATTTCAACAAAATTACTCAGATAACTCAGTGTAGTTTTCTTTGTGTTTATCCTAATTGGAGTTTCAAGAACTTCTTGAATCTGTGTGGGTTGAATTCATTCATCAGTTATAAAATTTCATTTGACTTTTCACTTCAAATTCTGCTTTATTCCCATTATTTTTCTCTTTTGCTCTGGAAATCTAAACACACTTATGTTTGGCATTTTTATTGTGTCCCTCATTTCTTTAATGTTAGCTTCAGTATTTTTCCGTTCAATTTTTTTCTCCTTGCTTCAGTTTGTGTGTTTTACAGTGACCAGTCTTTCACTTCACTAATCCTATTATCAGCTTTTAAACCTATCTAAACAGTACCTAATTTGTCAGTTTTAGAATTTCCATTTATATAAATTCCAATTCTTTAGTGAAACTCCGTATCTTTTAATGTGTTCTATATTTTCTTCTACTCTATAGAATATATTAGTTATAAATATTTTGAAGTCATTGTCAGATAACTTTAACATCTAAAATACTTTGATCTTGAGTCTACTGTCTGATATTTGTCCTTTTTTATTATATTGAGCTGTCTCTTCCCATGCCTATTTTGATTGAATGATGGATTTATCTTTTTTAAAAAAATGAAGAAAATTCAAAAGATGCTAGACAGAGCTTTCCTTCTATGAGGACCTTTGTCCAGACCTATTTTTTCTATTTTTTTTATTGTTCTATTTTGGATTGAATAATATTTGCAGGTACTATAATAAACTGTAGTTACAGAATTTGTATCATAACTTCCAGCTCCACTACTTGCTGTGTGCTCTGGGATAGCTCATATACTGGCTCTTGTCTTAGTTGTTCCACATGTATAATTGTGGCAGTAATAGTTGTTCTGATCATTAAATGATGTAAATCCATATCCAAATATGAATATTGTTTGGCACATAGTCAAAGATATCTAAGGGATTTTTGTTTTTTGTTTTTTCTCTTTTCTAAGGGTTTTCTATTAAGCTTTTTCCCTGAATTTTTAAAAATATGAATCTTATGTTTAGCCTACCATTAATAATGTTTGATATTTTAAAACCCAAACTAATCTTAAAAAAATTCTAAAGTCAGTCAATATTAATACTGTCCTCCAAAACAGTGCAAGGATTTTTTTTTAACATCATCTCCTCACTCACTATTGTTTGCTGCTGTCCAGTATATAAGTCTATCTTTTGAATCCCACAGATTATATGTTATTACTGGTTTAAATAGTCAGAATTTACATATATTTAGTTATGTTTGCTTTCATTCTTGGAAATACTTTCATACGAATTCAATTTTAAGTTTCTCCTCATTTTCTATTAATATTTATTTATTTTAAACTTCATGGTCCCATGGTTTAAATTTTCACCTTTATTTTTTGAACTATTAAATGCACTTACTTTATAATCTGTATCAAGTAATTCTAATGCAGGAAATTGAAGATACATAATATTCCTGCTCTTTATGACAGCTGGTTCTTTCCTATGGTTTTATGTTTCCACCTGTGTCTGTGTGTTTGCTTCTTATTTCCTGAAAATTTATATAAACCAGGACTTTTTGGAAAAATTTTGAGGCTTGGATGGTTGAGACTTCATTCTTATACCTTGTATTTTTGTTCTCTTGTGCCAGCCCTACCCCTAACTTTGCTTCCATCCTAGATGCATTATAAATTTATTTTTTGGCTTGTAATATTATAATCCACAAAAGCAGTGTAAATCTTAACCCTTCCTGGATATGGGTATGTGCCTATTGCCATGAATTCCAAGATAACCTTTTTTAACTTCTCTATGAGCCACATGAGCCAAAACCTAGATATAGTTTTTTTTTTTTTCTTTCCCAATTCTGTTATTCCAAAGTGGTTGTAGCCCTTCAGCAATCTAACTCTATGGGAGTTTTACCAGATTTAGTCTAGGTTCTTGACTTATGCTGTAATAATGAATTTCAGAACATGTCAGGTAAGACCACTAATTTTCTGAGAGCAAGAGGAATCAGGAACAGGAGCAGAAGTGGCGATTTGAACTTCGTGCCTGCTTTCTAAACTGTTAATTATTCCACCCCTTTGCTAATGGCTTGGGAGGAGTCCCAGGTGTTTGCTGTTTTGATTGATTACCCCACCCATTAATCCCCAGGTGGGGCCAATGGTAATGTCCTGGGAGACTATCCAGAGAAATCTCTTGGGAATCTCTGGGAATATCATTCTGCGTGATGGAAATCTCACAAGGATCTTCCAACAGCCATCTTGGGGCATTGATGTCTAAATGGACCTTTTGCCAGGTTCCAAATCCAATGATTCATTCCCTATATGAAGCCTGCTTCATTCCCCCCTCAGAGAGTTTACACCTTCATTCTTAAAGGGGTGCTGAAGGGAGATGTTCATTCTTCTGTAACTATTTCCTGCTGGTTAGGGGCAGTAGGCCCTACCTTACAAGGTTTAAAACCCTCTGGCTATTTAATCTCAGTTGGAGGAAGATGGATCTGGCATCCTGGGCAAAGCTGGATGAAGTCCCCAAGTGGCTAACAAGATGTTGATTCTGAAAGAAATAAACTTGATTAGAATCTTGAGGTTATATGGTCCCAAAAAGAGAATACTGGACCACAAAAGTAGAAAAGTCCAGGTGCCTGTAAAGGCTGCATTTTCCCGAAATTGGTGGGAAACAGTATTCTTTCAGTTGCATTGTGTAGTTAGTTAGCTCTAGAGAGAAGAGATTGTAATAGACAACAGGGTTAGATATAAATTCTCAATTCTAGTTCCTGTGGTAGTGAAGAGGAATGGGAAGAGGCATTGCTCTTGTCAGTTAAGCTACAGAATAGGAAAACAAAGTTTTTTAAGGGGTTTCTGATTTGCCCTCCCCCTAACAATAGGCATCTGGGCTAGAGTTAGAGGGAGCAATTGGCTTTGACATAGACACTTCTTAGCTCTGTTTCTTGAAGAGGTATCTCAGGCCGTCCAATGACTGGCACTCATGCATTTCGTCAGATACTTCTGGTGAGCTGGTACATTCCTGGGTAGTTGGCCTCACTCAGGATTAGTGCACCAATCTGGAAATTCCTTTAACTTTAATAGCTGTGAGAGTGATCAGAACTACAGAGTAAAGTTCTTTCCACTTTGGCTATAAGAGAGAGAGAGGCCTATTCTTTTGCCAGGTTTGGATTAGAACCTGGTTTCCAGGTTCTGGGTGAGGAAAGGTTGCCCATGGACCATTTTAAAGGGGCTAAGTTGAAGTGGGTCTTAGGCCCATCATTTGCCATTTCCCTTCTGGTGGGAAATGTTTAGCCCTGAGAAAATGGCATGTGGGTGAATTCTATTTGCTAGTCCTCCCTAAGGTATGATCCCTGCATCTGTACAGAGGGGTTCAAGAGGGGAGGATCGTTAAGCCTTCTGTCGTTTGAGTTATTAATTGCACGCAGGGGGCAATGCCTGGTAACTCCCTTAACTGTTTTTTCACCAGGCATTGTCTTTTAAAAACCCACTTAGCTAAGCTGGTTGGAGCATCCCTCCCTAGATAAGTGGCTTGGTGAAGTCCACGAAGGGCCTTCCACTGCACTGCTCCTGGCAGGTAGACTTGAGTGTTCTTAACAAGCCACCCGTTAGCTTCCAGCATGAACCCCAGGATAGCTACCTTGGTTTGTTTATCCAGGATAAACTTTGGTACAGGTGCTGGAACAAGGGGTAAGAGGGATACCTTGGGTTAAGCACATTCATTAACTACTTAGAAAATGAAGTTTACCAGGACTTTTAACATGCTCAATGTCCCTCTGCATAAGATCTAGAATAGAAAAGATATCACTATAATCATCAGGCATATATCTAGAATAGGATATAGATACAGTACTTAATATTAATTAATGTACCACTCAATGCATAAGTTTTTTCTTTGAGCTGTAATTAATAGTTTTAAGTTCTAGGTTTGCAGTGCCTTACATGTTCTCTCTCCATGGGAGCAGGCCATAATGCCAATAATTTTTAAGTTTTACTCACAGTACTCTGGTGAACATTGTGCCACTCTCTATGTCTTTCACACAGCCAGCATGTTGCAGCACCGTTGACTCTAGAGAGAAGCTAGGAAAGCAGGTTCCAGTATTCCACTGGCCTATGCATAGCACCCTTTGGCACTATGAAACAGTGCCAGTCTGGATGCAATATCCACTGTGCATTTGGCTATATCAAGCCATCATTGGCTGCTGCAGGAGTTTGAAACTGCAATGTAGTTTCCATCGACTTCAGGAACACAACCAGAGATGTAGTAGACACCATTATTGTTTTAGGGGTCAGTGACCAACCTAGCCAATAACTCAAATGGCGAGGCAACCTGCAGTTTATTGAAGCCCTGGTTCAAATTCACAAGAGTTTGACAATGCTGAAGTCTATCTCTTGATTTTTATACATTTTTATCATGAAGTTGTTAATTAGCAGGTATTTTACTTTAGCAGTACAGGAAAAATAGCACTTTCCATTTTTCTTTAAAATGAAAACTGAAGATTCCTAGTGGAATCAAGATTATCTTTTGATACCACCACTTGAATATGCAGATTGAGGTGGCTTCTGACAGGTTACTGCGCTATGAAGTTACTTTTTGCCATTAATATCAGTTTAGGCTTTTAGTTAGTAATGGCTTCTTGGAACTAGCCATTTAAATGCTTCAGTTTAGAGGATGCTTTACTACAACCACATGGACTGGTTAATTTACCTTAGATTACACCAATGGCTTCCCAGAGTCCAAGTCTGACTAAAACGTTCACCACTCCAAATTTGGAGCTGATACTCTGGTTCCAGCGTCCTAAAATCCAGAGCTTGGGGCTCACAGGCATCCCTGTGGCCAGCCTAGGTCTTGGGAGATGCCTGAAACCCTGAAGTTCAGACCAAAGCACCCAAGCCAACTGGTGGGAGACAGAACAGCTGCCCCAAACTGAAGCATCTGGGATGATAAAGTCTCAGAAGACGCTTGGCTACTTTCTGAATGGATGGGCCCAAGGAATTTTCTTGGGGGGCATTCAAAATAACTGCTCTGCTTCTCAGGTCCCCTGCATTTTAGGGTCTGAGACTGACTACACTGTTACCCAAACCAAAGCATCTGAGAAATCTCAGAGGACATTTAGGCTGCTCTATGAATCAAAGCACCCAAGAATTCTTATGTCTTGAGAGACATTCAGAGTTATATCTCTGGTTCCCGCCACCTCGGGAATCAGAGACCCTGCCGCTGGGCAATGCCATGGCCGTTGTGGACTTGGGAGACAGACCGAACAGATTTCAGGGTCGGTTTCCGCCTGAAGTTCCCAAGCCGAATTGTGCTCCTTCTTCCTATTCTTACAAAGGCCTTTAAAAAAGCAGTCTACTCTCATGACTTTACCATTTTGGTAGTTTCTCAGTTATGTAAGCCATCAAAAGTGATTAAGTGATTAGAGATCAATTGTTCTGGCTAACAGACCTTGTGGTCCTGAGGCAACAACTTTTTCACTAGCAAATGCATTTTCAGTACCAGTTTTTAAGACATTCTAAAGCATTTTAACACAAACCTGTAATGAGAAATTTGGTAGAAGGAAGGTAAAACAATGTGGGTAAAAGTTAACTATGAGAGGAGTCCTGGTCTGAGACCCCTTTGGAGAAGGGAATTCTCACAGCATTCATCTTGACCCTGCTTGCTGTTGCTTAAGACAGGTCTGCAAATGCGTGGATCCAGAGAAGGCAAGCCCCCAGCTGAGTCACTGCCTTACTGCCGCAAAGGGGAGATGGCAGTAGAAGGCAATGGCCTGAGGGCAAAGCCGCCTGGTTGCTAAAAGGGCTTAAAAAAGTTTTGCAGCAACTGGCGCTGGGTTGGGGACCTCTGTCTTGGCAGGGCCCCTCCTTGAGCCCCTTCCCAGTGCCCCAGGCCGGAAGGTGCCCCAGCTCTCCCTTCTGGGGTCAGGTCTCACAAGCCTGAACACGTGGCACAGATGCAGAGAGTTCCCGCGACTCCTCCCTCCCGGGGATTTGTCCTGTGGGGGCCCATAGGTGAACCCTTTTAAAATGGATAAGCAAAAGAAAGCATTAAACAAGCTGTAGGCCATTGTTATTTGAACTCACTGATAATCTCCTGGCTGGCTTGCCAGATATGTCTAGGTTCTTGACTTAAGTGGCAGAAATGAATTTCAGAGCACTTCAGTTGAGTGAGGCCAGTAATTTATTAAGGTGGGGAAGGAAGAGAAATGGGAGAAAATAACAGATCACAGGTCCCCAGTAGAACGTAAGGGGCTGAAGAGTGATAAAGAGGGCTGATTTATAGACTGCAATTTCCCGTTATAGATTATAAATGCCCAGGTATTACTTACATGTTGACCTGCACAGGGGGAACACAGTGAAAGCAGGGCTGAGAAAAGCAGCAGGGCCGAAAGCAAGCGGAGTCAGGAACAGGAGCAGAAGGGGCAATTTGACCTTTGCACCTGCATTTTAAACTGTTAATTATTCCACCCCTTTGCAAATGGAATGGGAGGAATCCCAGGTGTTTGCTATTTTGATTGATTTCTCCACCCACTAATCCCCCAGGTGGGGCTAATGATAATGTCCCGGGAGAATATCCGGAGAATCTCTTGGGAATCTCATTCTGAGTGATGGAAATCTTGCGAGGGTCTTCCAACAGCCATCTTGGGGGGTATCAGTGTCCACATGGACTTATTGCCAGGTTTCAGATCCATCTATCCCTATGTGAAGCCTGCTTCAATATGATAAGTGAACATTGCAACTGAAAGTGAAATATTAACAAATTATTAGGACTGAAAAATTCGTTTTACCCTGAGAAACTGAACTAGGTTTCCATTATGAAAGACTTTCCATTATAGGATCTGATCCATCCTACAGCTCCTGGAGTACATAATATCCACACCCTGCATGTGTCAGGAGCTGGACTGCCTGAGTATTGGTCTCCACCTATCTGTGTCTGGAGTCTATCTTAAGCTCTCTCTGCCCCTCTCTCACCATCTGTATATAAAGTGGAGGACAACAGAACCTGACTCAGAGGGCTACTGTGAGGTTTGTATGTGAACAAATTAAAGAGCCTCAGAATAATGCCTGTGCTCCCTTTTAGCTCTTTTATGGTCTATTCTGACTTTTTTAAAAACCCCTTGAGTTTTCAGAGTTTCAGAATAACAATTTGCCATAAGAGTCTCCATTCAATCCATTTAGCCACAATTCTTACTTGAGAAGTGCCATTTGTGGGGTTCATTCATGTTTTTTTGTCTTCCTCTTTGAAGTATTTGAAAGGCGAATGAAGTCACTTGACCACATTACTACTAAAGCTGTGTGGAATTAGACTATGGGTTTCCTGCGGCAAGCAGCTGAGAGAGTGAGAATGAATCATTCAATTTGAAGATTAATTGTACAAGCCTGCACATATACATAGTGTTGACATGGTCACTCCCAAAGAAAATATAAAGTAAACTGTCTTCCTCTATGTCAGTGATTCTCAGATGGTAAGGCCGTGTACTCTGGGTTAGTATAAACAAAAAACAGGATTTGTCCCACTGTTTAGTGTTCTCAGATAATCTTCAGTTTCCAACTTGCAGCCTAGGGCTGGGGTAAGTGAAGAAAGCCCTTTAATGGAGAAGCAACTGGGGCTATATCACAAGCTCCATCTTGAGCTTCTAGCTTTCAGTATTTCTGCATTTGAATAAAGTGATTAATATCAGCTACTGGATTTAGGAACAAAGGCAAGGTCTGTCACATTAAGGGAAGAAGTAGGTCCCCATTTCCACTGGAAATACCAGAACAGGGTTAGAGCATGTTCTGGAACCCACAGGAAACTACCTTGACAACCTTCCATCTGAGCTCAGAAGCATCCTAGAGAATAAAAAATACAAAAAGATAAACTGGTCTCTGCAGATAAAGAATCCATATGTTGAATGGCCACAGGAAAGGAAAGCCTCATGCATCCATCTCTACAGCTAGGCTCCTTTTATCAGAAATCTAACCGTTGGAACTGAAATTCACTTGTTGTTCCAGGCAAAGTGGCCTTGGTGGTGAAATATTTGGGAATGAGATTTATTCTGAGAAAGCCTTTCCATATAGTTCTACTTACAGACTTTCCACATTGACTTTGAGAAATGTTCAAGGGAGGCTAAAGAGGGAGGTGGGGAGTTGAGGTGGGAGGATGCAGAGCTCCCACCAGCTGGACCCTGGGAGCCTGCAAGCTCCCACAAAGAATCTGGAGAAGTAGTCACAAATCCCTGGTCTCTACAGGTCCCTTGGACAGAGGAAAGGAAGGATGGGGTGCCAGCTATGGTTTTATATGCAAAAACATTAGGTTTTTGTTGAAAAAGAAAATAAAGAAGGGTAGATTATTCCAAAGATACTTGTACTCTCCACAAGAGGATCAGCTGCATGTACCATAATGTACAGGGTACATTGTACAATATGAAAGCACTTTCAAGACACCACTGCTATTCTCAGAGCTGAGCCACTCAGAATGAAAGCTACCCATAAGCTGAGGAATTGAGAAGTATAATGCAGACGTGAGCTCTGTGCTTTCCCTCATGGTATGAAGTTTCAGAATTATTCTGGATTGTTTACAGAGCTTTAAGTGGCACTGGCACAAAGATTTAAAAAAAACTAATTTACGTTTATGTATATTATATGCACAAATCTGTGCAAATATGTATGTATAGATAGACAAATGAGCAAATATATATTGGCATGTATTTATGTATGCATTTTGGACCCAAAGAGTGTGAATAATTTTTATAAACAAAAGTGTTTACCTTTTTAAGATAAGGAGTATAAAAAAGGTCATTCTCATTAGTGAAAGGAAGGGATTTGATATGTTCACCCTGAAAGTGTAGCTGAGGATAGTGGAACCACCCAAGTCAGGCCTAGAGCTTTCTTTCTCAAGGGTCTTCCTGTCTTGGCAATAAAAGTAAAGCTGGAACGGCTTTTCCTGGCAAGGAGTTAAATACTCAGTGTTTGTACCTGCACTGCCTATGTTTCAGTCCCAGGTCTGTCACTTCCTAGGGGAACCACTTTGGGCAATTTGCTTTCCTTTCTGGCCCTCATTTCCTCTTTAATAAGTGGAATTGATGGTAACAGTTTCCAACTCAGACAGTTCATAAGAAGATTAATATTGTAAAATGCTTTGAACTAGTCCTGGCACAGACCACTTAAATGAAAGATTGTTACTATTATCTTCTTTTATTCTCAAAGCAATCTTGACAGAATTGCTGAACCACACCCAACCACTAGCAGAGCTCAACTGTCAGGGAGTAAAGTTTGGTGTAAGTTTCAGTTGACAAAGCATTTCCCCCGAGATTCCCTAGTGTGTGTCTTGTACCTTAATACATAATGCTTTAAATGACTGCTTTGGTTTGTGTCTGTAAGTTAAGGCCTTGGATGTGGTTTAATTGTTTGTCATCAAAAGGAATAAAACTTTTCTGATCAGAGATAATTTTTTAAAAAAATCACAACTTTACAGGTAAATGAAGGACCCATCTCCTGTGAGCCCTCTCACCCCATTCGCTTTGAGAGCATTCTTTACTACTAAGGGGCCAGTTGCTACCATCAGAAATTGTCTATCTCACTGCCTATTATTTAAATATTCTGTCCTCTTCCCTGCTACAGATTTTCCTGATTCCTTGGTAAAAGGACTGACCACAACCTCCTATACGACCAGACTATTTGTACATAAACCTACAAATGTGTTATTTCTACTTTTCCAGGCCCACAGTCCATTCTTTCCATCTCTTCTCTCTAAAGAAAATGAACACCCACCTGCAAATATCTAACAAAAGATCAACTGGTCTTCTAGGTCATCCTCTTTAGATATTCACTCTCCTGTTGAATAACTTAAACTACCTAAACACTCTCTTCATTCTGTGAAGAAATTCCATCAGTTGACGAACTCCACCATGTGCCTATATTTGCATATTTACACCACACAGCTGTGCATCGCTAGAGAAAATATGAAAAAGTGGTGCAGTCATATCACCTCAATTCAAAGTTATCTACATACCAAATGGGAAATAAACATTGTCAAAAGTCATTAATTTCATGTTTCCCTAATAAAACAATCTCCTCAAAAACCCAAATAAGTATATCCAATCTTTTCTATAGTCTTCTAATCTTTTGTTTCACATGATAATCTTACCTAATAGCTCATTGAGAAAATAGATCCCCATAGGCAAGAGCTGAATCACTTTTATATCAGGCCCCCCCAAAACTATGCACAAGAATTTGCCCTCTGCTTCCTTCCATGCCCCATTGTATTAGAAAAATATGTCCTACTCTTGTAAAAAGCCAAATCTTAAATAAAATAATTTTAATAAAATATTTTTATTGCATCGTGCTCACTTTGAAAAGAATTTGCACTGTAGATTGCACCTTCCCAACAACTTCAAATCACAACTCTTCATTTGATCATTTCTTCATATTATGCTAACATGTTCTTTTTACCTATCTTAAATTTTCTGTGAACATGTGCAAAGATTTTTTTGTGTAAACACAAATTTTATGTGAAATTTTTGTTTTCAAATAATTTCAAACTAATAGGAAAAATGCAAAAATAGCACAAAACCCATAGAGAACTCCAACACACCTCCCACCCAGGTACCCAATCCATCCACTTTTAATATTTTGTCATATTTGCCATCTCATTTCATCTATCCATCTATCTATTAATGTTTTAACATTTGAGAGTAGGCTTAATACATCTTTTTTCTTGAATGCTTAATATTTCCAAGAACATTTTATAAGAAGAATGAGAAATTTAATATGGATATAAAGATTTCATTTTTATAATCCAATTTTACATAGTCCTAATATTGTCATTTTGGACATTTTCTCCTCCATTATTAAGTCAAGTCCAGTATCATATATTTTGTTTAGTTGTTATTGTATTTTTACCTTTCTTATTTTTTAATTGTGCAAAGATGTATACAACATGAACTTTCCCATTTCAACTACTCCCAAACATAGAATTCAGTGAAATTAATCTCATTAACAATATTGTGCTTACCTTACCACCATCCATTACCAGAATTTTATCATCACCCCAAAAAAAACCTTGTACTCATTACTTCCCATTCTTCCTCATCTTCCCTCTTATACCTGGACACTTGGACTATACTTTCTATTTTTTTAATTTTTAATTTTTATTTTTAAAGAAACTTTAGATTACATAAATGTTACAAAATATAGGGACTTCCCATATGCCCCAACCCCTTCTCCTCCCACACTTTCCCCCATTAATAACATCTTTCATTAGTGTGGTACATTTGTTACAATTGACGAACATATATTGAAGCATTGCTACTAACTGTGGACTATAGTTTGCATTATAGTTTACACTTTGCCCCACAGAATTTTATAGGTTTTGACAAATGTATCATGGCCTGTATCCGTCATTGCAATGTTGTGCAGGACAATTCAAATGTCCCCATAGTATCCCACGTTATACCTATTCTTCCCTTTCCTTCCTCTCAGAACCTCTGGTGGCCACTACCTTTATGTCAATGATAAAAGTTCTTTCATTGCTAGAATAATCATAAGTCTACTTAAGTCCATGGTTGTATTCCCTCATGTTTTTTCATTCCTCAATCTTGAGGAATTTGAGATAGTGATGCCTACTCAATTTCTTATTGAGAGGGTTTAGATCCCATAGGGCAAATGGATGGAGCTGTCTCGCTTGCAGTTGTAAATACTCTCTGTTTTTTGGGATGGTCATTGTCCATCATCATCAGTTTGTTAGTCCAATGAACTATAGAATATGTGTTGCAATACTTCTAAGATTGAGGGTTCAACTGGCATATGAACAGACTGAAGATTTAGTCTCTGGGACATATATTAATGAGAATAGTGTTAATTACAGGTTCACATAAAAGGGGCAGAAGAGTTATGTGTAGGGAAATTGCAAATGAATCTAACTCTATTACATTGGGGAGCATATATTCCAAAGTAAGGCCCACTGGCAGGGTGCCGAATTCCTGAGCTTGTCTGCACTGCTTATAGCGTCTGGATGTCTCTGGAGCCCTCAGGATCTCCGCTGTTTGAAGCACTGTTTACTGTGGCTGTCAATGAGATCCTGCTGAGTCATGTATAAGCATAACCTCTGGAATGACCTCCTGACTAACTTTGAAAACTCTTAGCAATAAAAACTCATTAGTATTTACTATTTCCCCCTTTTGGTCAATGTCTTTTTCCAATTGCATGGCTAGTTGGCAAATGGTAATATTTTCTCTCTGCCAGGGAGCCTCATCCCCGAGAGTTATCTCCCAGGCCAGGGTAGGTAATGCATTTATATGCTGAGTTTGGCATATTTGAGCAACAAGGAGGCTTTCAGGGTGTAACTCTAAGGCAATATATAATACCAGGCTAAGTTTCAATTTCTTGAGAAAAGGTTCATAAGTTCAACTGTCAATAACAAGGGCCTATTATAATTGTCTGTCCTCTTTGCTAGGCACTGCCCATGTACTCGGAGTTTCTTGCTGCTCTATTAGAGAATGTAGCAGGACTTCCCAAGATGGGAATGCAATATTCTTTGGTTATTGAGTGGGTCTTCACAAACCGAGACAATGCCCTATGACCACTTGAACATATTCATATGCCATAGAGGTATGCCCCAGGGGTACCCCTCCCCACACATCCCCCCATCACTGACACCCCACACCAGTGGTTCTCCCCTTCCACAGTTGTGACCCTTCTGTGATCCAATACCTCCCCAACAACAAAGCTAAAATAACAAATAATAATAATAAAATAAAACAATAATAACAAATAATATACAAAAATAAAATATGAACAGAATAAAAAATAAAAAAATAAATTACAATAAAATTTTTTTCAATGTTTCTTTCATCACTGTAAAAGCCCCACCAGCAGTGGATGAAAGTTCCCATTCCTCCACATCCTCTACAACACAACACTTGTAGTTCTCTGTTTTTTCAATAGTTACCAGTCTAATAGGTGTAAGATGATATTTCATTGTAATTTTGATTTTCATTTCCCTAATAGCAAGTAATGCTGAACATCTTTTCATGTACTTTTTAGGCATTTGCATTTCTGCTTTGAAGAAGTGTCTATTCAAATCTCTTGTCCAGTTTTGAAATGGGTTGTTTGTCCTTTTATTTTTGAGATGTAGGATTTCTTTATATGTGCTGGATATTAGGCCCTTATCAGATAAATGATTACTAAATATTTTCTCCCATTGAGTAAGCTGCCTTTTCACTTTCTTGACAAACTCCTCTGATGCACAAACATTTAAAAATTTTGAGAAAGTCCCATTTATCTATTGTATCTTTCGTTGCTTGTGTTTTGAGTGTAAAGTTTATGAAACCATTTCCGATTACAAGACCTTGTAGATGCTTTCCTATATTATCTTCTAGGAGCTTTATGGTCTTGGCTTTTATATTTAGGTACTTGATCCATCTTGAGTTAATTTTTGTATAGGACATGAGATGGTGATCCTCTCTCATTTTTTTAGATATGGATATCCAGTTCTCCTAGCACCATTTGAAGAGGACATTCTGTTCGGTTTGAGGTGGCTTGATGATCTTGTCAAATATCAGTTGACAATATATGCAAGGATCTATATCAGAAGTCAGTATGTCTATCGTTGTGCCAATACCATGTAGTTTTGATCACTATAACTTTGTAGTATGCTTTAAAGTCAGGTAGCATGATTCCTCCAATTTTGTTTCTTTTTTGCAATATGTTTTTGGCTATTCAAAGACCCTCTCCCTTCCAAATAAATTTCACAATAGCTTTTCTAATTCAGTAACTAATGCTGTTGTAATTTTTATTGGGATTGCACTAAATCTGTAAATCAATTTGGGTAGGACATATATCTTAATGATGTTTAGTCTTCTAATCCACAAACATGAAATATTCTTACATTTATTTAGGTCTTTTTTTTTATTTCCTTTGACAATATTGTGCAGTTTTTGGTGTACAAGTCCTTTACATCTTTAGTTATGTTTATTCTTAGGTATTTGATTCTTTTAGTTACTATTGTAAATGGAATTTTTTCTTGATTTTCTCTTCAGATTGCTCATTATTGATGTACAGAATGCTGTTTTGTTTTTTTCTACTGGGTGGTGTTTCTGTGGAAATTTATTAGGTTTTCTGCCTCTCTTCCTTAGGTTACTATTCTATTCTGCCTCAATTTCCCTCTGACAGTGTTGTATACCCTTAAACTTAAGGGAAAGTTAAAGGGTGGTGGTCATTCTTCTGTATTTGCTTCACTGCCTGACAGGGGTGAAAAACACTCTTGCTGTGCTACTGGGGCTAGGAAGAGGGGTGCTTGCTTTCATGGTTTTGATTGGGTGATAGCCACACATGAACAGAAGTTTGTTTTGGAATTCATCAACCCTGGAAGAGATAAAATGACTTAGGAGCTTAAATATAAAGTTTACAGAATAGCAGCTGCGTATGTCAGAGTAACCATAGAGAGATTGAGAAGTGATGAGTTTTGGTTGTTTGGTTTGTTTTTGTTTATTATTATTATTACTGGAATAATGAAATTACTCTAAAAATGATTGAAATGATGAATGCAAAGTATGTGATTATACTGAATACCATTGATTATACACTTTGGGTAGATTTATGCTTTATTAATCTGTATCAATAAAATACATTTGTTCAGGAGTAGATGTGGCTTAAGCAGTTGAGCACCCACCTCTCACATGGGAGGTACCGGGTTCAGTTCCCAATGCCTTCTGGAAAAAGAAAAACAAACAACACACAAAACAAACAAAAAATCAACTCAGGGAAGCTGTTGTGGCTCAGTGGTTGAGTGTCGGCTTGGTATATACATGAGAACCCATATATAAGGTCCTGAGTTCAGCTCCCAGTATCTTAAAAAAAAAAAAAAATTATATATATATATATATATTTGTTTAACAAATGAAGGGGAGTTTTAAATGTTCACAGATAAACAGTAACTGGGAGAGTCATTAACAAGAAACTTTCCCTATGAGAAAAACTAAAGGGAGTTCTGAGGGATAAGAGGAAAATACAGTAGACTTCTTGGAGGAGAGTGTAGAAATGAAGAATATTAGTAAAAATAATTAAAAGGGTTAACTAAATTTGAGGCAAAAACAACATATGATATATAAAAACCAAGGATAAAATGAGTAAAGTAAGTACTGCTTTACAAAAACAACATTGAATCTTAATAGATTAAACTCCCTAATTAAGAGAAACAAATTGGCAGAATGGGTAAAAAAGTATGATTCATCTATATTGTAGCAGTTTGATATTATTTATGAATTCCAAAATGAGGTATTGATGATGTTTGTAAACTGGTCTGTTCCCCTGGGTGTGATACCACTTTCATTGTATTAAATTCAGAGGTTTTACTTTTACTTTATTAAATCAATATTAGGGCTTTGACTGGACCACATCATTAGGGCAACTCAGTTTGAGTCCCTGCCCACTTGATGGTCTGTATAAATGGACACTTAATCAGGAACACGGAAGTAGATACAAAGAGAAGAAGAACACAGGAGAAGAGAGACAGCACCAAAGATACGGCAGAGGCCCCTGGAAGAGAGATGAGCCTGATAATTTGCAACTAAAGAGAACAGAGCAGCTGAGAAGCCCTGAGAAAAGAGCCTTATGTCAATCTAGAGCTGCGATCAGAAGCTGGGACCATGGAGCCTTAAGAGGAAGAAGGAAGTCTGAACCCTTTCAGACATTGCCTGCAATCTTGCTTCCACACATGGCAAAAGACTTTGGGTGAGAAAGTATCACTTATGGTACCTTGAGCTGGTCTCTTCAGTACTTTGTGACTTTTAGCTTCTACCCCAAATAAATACCCTTTATAAAAACCAACAGATTTCTGGTACTTTGCATCAGCACCCCTTTGGCTGACTAATACGTATGTATTCTAAAAGAGACTGACCTTAGACCAAAGGATACAAATAGCCTGAAGGTGAGGTTGGACAAAGATATTCCATGCAAATAGTAACCATAATAGAGTGAGGTAGTTATACTAATATGAGGCTGTTGGCGTTCAGGAACTGGGTTGGTGAAAACGGTGCCGCGGATGAGAAAGAAAGACACAAAGAAAGGAAAAAACTGGGATCAGGGGACCCTCCGTCTGATATGGAGAGAAGAGCCCAGCCACCTCACAAAGTGTGGCTTTTATTTCAGCTTTAGAACAAAGAAAATACCTGTGAGCATGGGCAAGGGTAATAGATATTTGACAGTTACATTTTACTGAAATCAACAAGTCTTAAATGTCAATGGCTCAGTTCTTTGTTACATTTATGCAATTCACAGGCATAATCTCAGGATGTTTCCCCACCCAACTCCTATTAGCATGAGACTGGAGGGCTTGTTTATTACATTCCAAGGTGACCTTTCTGTCAGTAGTCATGGCCTTTAGTTGAAACTCCATCATGAGGCAAAATAGGCTTTAAATCCAAAGATGTTATAAGAGACAAACTAGGACATTATATATTAATAAATGGGGCAATTAACCAAGAAGAAATAAAAATTATAAACATTTATGCACCTAATCAGGGTTCCCCAAAATCCATGAGGCAAACACTGGAAAAACTGAAGTTAGATGTCTCTACAACAGTAGTTGGTCACTTCAATACACCACTCTCATCTTGTCAAGATGGAACATCTTGACAGGGGATCAATAAATAGAGAACTTGAATAGTATGATAAATGAACTAGACCCAACACACATATTCTGAATATTTCACTCCAAAAGAACAGGATATACATTCTTCTTAAGTGCTCAAGGACCATTCTACAGAGTAGACCACATGTTGGGTCACAAAACAGTTCTCAATAATTTCTCTGATTATTATGGAATGAAGCTGGAAATCAATAACAGTTGGAGAACTGCAAAATGCATAAATATATGGAGGTTTATCAACACACTATTATACAATCAGTGTGTCAAAGTGGCAATCGCAAGAGGAATCAGTAAATATCTCAAGTTGAATGAAAACAAGAACACAACATATCAAAGCTTAAGGGATACAGTGAAGGCAGTCCTGAGATGGTACACGTAACACTACATTAAAAAGAAAGAAAGATCTACAATCAAAGACCTAGTTGCATACCAGGAATAACTAGAAAAAGAACAGCAAACTAATCCCAAAGCAAGCAGAAGGAAAGAATAAATATTAGAGCTGAAATAAATGAAAGTGAGAACAAAATACAATAGAAACAACAAAAAACAAAACTGGTTCTTTGAGGTCAATAAAATTGACAAACCCCTAGCTCAACTGAAAAAGGAAAAAAGAGAGAAAATGCAAATAAATAAAAACAGAAATGAGAGGGAGGACATTACTACAGACTCCACAGAAATTTAAAAATTCATAAGAGGATACTATAAACAACTGTATGTCAAAAAATTAGACAAATTACATGATATGAACAATTTCCTAGAAACACATGGGCAACCTACAGAGACCTATGGAAGCTCTAGAAGAACTAGAAGACCTCAATAAACCAATTACTAGTAATGAGATTGAATTGGTCATCAAACCCCACCCCCCAAAAAAAAGGACCAGATGCCTTTGCAATGCATTGTTGGGAGAATATTTGGGTTTTCCTGAAAGCTCTAGTGCATTTCCCACCTCCTAACCATCCACTCATATTTCTAAATTGGTTTCAAATTTAACTTACTGGTTGAAGTCTTCTCTGACCTACCTTAGGTAGAATTTCTCAGGCCCTGCTCTATACTTTATTGTAGTGAAGAAAGGCTTTACCTTAGCTTAGAGCACACTTTATTGCATTTACTTTAGTTGGTTGCAAAAATGCTCACATGTTCTTCCTCTGTGTAACCATGCCCTTTTAAAAATAAAATTTTGTTGAAATATATCATTCGTACATGAATATACACAAACAATAAGTGTGTAGTAAAAGTTGTCAACTTACAAAACAAGCATGCATATCATCATACAGTACTCTCATACATCAGACCCTCACCAACACCTTGCATTGTTGTGAAACATTTGTTCCAAACTATGAAAGAGTAATGTGACTTTGCAGGTCATTTCATCAAGACAGAAGACTTTTTCTACCCCTACAATTAGGCTGACTTTATGATTGTTTTGGTCATCGGAACAGTAACAAACCTAACACAAACAGAGAATCAGAAGTGTTTGTGCATTGGGCTTTCTCTCTTGCTGCTTTTTGAACACCAGGAACCCATGGGAATGAGTCGAGGCCAAGCTGCTAGATGATGGGAGACCATGTAGAGAGATGTCCAGCTCTTGCAACTGTGTGGATTTTAGACCAGCCGGTTCTCAGGTGACCTTACAGCTGTTTCCTAACACATGACCATACCCAGTTTAGAGCAGCTGAACCTGGACCAGATCAGAAAAATCCCACACTGCCAATATGAAAAATCACAAATACTATAAATAATTGATGGTTTAGCGCTACACTTTTTTGGAAAATTTAACCTTATTTTCTTTATGATATCCCAACCCTATAGATCAGCAGTGATATACAGGATATAATGAAGGTCAAAGACATTGGAGAATATCCTCAAAACAACAAGCCTTTGTTTTTTTAAAAAACAATGCTTTTGCTGTTTCTGTGCCAGTTCTGAACATGAGTCAGGCCCAGGGAACCCAGAGTATTTGATCCTATAGATCCATCTTTTTCCCCTGAGGTATTACCACCAGGAGACTATCAAAAAGCAGGGTCTTTTTTAGGGACTTCTGTCTAGAATTTTATCACACAGCTACCTGCTATCCCTGAGTCCAGTTCATTCAATGTGACCACTTGAAGGAGTAGAGACTTTTACCACAGACCTTAAGAGCCATGCACTTTCAACAGCTTCTGCTTTGCAGAGCCCAAAAATCTTTGAATTAGGTAAGGGAAAATAAAAACAAGGAAAGATTGAGTGTGTAGTTTAAATTTTAATAAATTAACTTCCATGCATATTCAAAAGGGTGCAGAAACAAAACATTCTTTTGGTTATCTTGAATATTGCAGAGGATGAAAAGACAATTTTAATTTTTCCATAATCTACAGGGAAGAACATAAAGAGCAGATGGTGAGAGGATTAACTCCTCATCCATTCCTCATGGTGTCTTCACCCTCACACTTGCCCTGGAAGTCACTGGAAGTATTTCTTAGTTCTTCACATCTCCACAAATGGCACTTGTCATGTTACCACAACCAGGAATTGCTTTGTGTCCTACTGTCACTGTAAAATTATATGAAAAGATAAACTCCAATGTTACAGAAGATAAAAGTAATAAAATGAAATTAAAATGAAATTTGTCTTTCATATTTAATGACCTCACTAAGTCTTTTAGAATATTTTACTTACAACAGTTTCGCAGGGAAGAAACACCCTTTCATGAAGAAGACACATCACAACTTGGGATGCCTCTAAAATAAAATGACTCTGGTGTAATATTATATGTGTTTTTTTTGTTTTTTTTCTTCTTTCTCATCTGCCTCCTCCACATAATGAAATTTCCATATGGATGGAAATTTGTCTCTTCTGTTTGTGTACCTCTGGTACCTGGAATTATGTCTGGCACCCAGGAAGGGCTAAAAAATATATTTGAAGAATGAATGAGTGAATGTATATGGTGGGATTCTTAACTTTGTTCAGCTCACTTTATATTCACTGGTGAAAACAAGAATAAGGATATAGAGAATATTCCAAATGTACTTTAGAATACATTAAAATGAAAAAGGAGCCTGTATAATGGAGTGATAGAAAACAATGTTAGGCTCTGCACAAATAAAATATGCCATTCTTAACTTTGCATTGGACGGAGACAGCTCAGATTCTGCCATTCACGCTGTAAGATGTGCTAACACAGCAACCATTTATTTAAATACACAAAGTCATTATATCAAAAATAACAATCCTGCTCTAGCTCAAGCATTAAACTATAGAATTTTAAAGTGAGTAAAATTGAATATCTGAAGGCATTTTATTATGTACAATTTCTTGCTTTTAATTTTGGAAAGAAGAGACCTGGGGTGATGATAGCATTATGAAAAATTAGCAGATCTATACATTGTTAAAGACAGGGCATACATTGTTACTTTTCACTATCATTGATTGAATGCCCATGACCTAGGCCATAACATTGCACACTCCCGTTTATCTGATAGGCTTCTATATATCAGAGCATCCTAGAATGCTTTGTCCTCTTTTCTCTACTCATGTGCTGCCTATAGCTGAGGATGTCCAAGTTTCCATTTCCAGCCATGGCAGTTTCATTGAGGTTTGGGCCTGGTATATTTGGTGATTTGCCAAACTGTCTGCATCTCATCTTCTTCTTCTGTGAAATCTGAATTATTATAATCCAATCTCATGTTTTTAAGGCATAGCAAATACCTTAAAAAAGGAAACACACTTAGAAGACTGCCTTGCACCATAGTATGTACTCAAAGACCATTATCCCTTAGCATTGTTATTTGATCTTTCCATGTTTTCATGTAATAGAAATATAATGCTATCATGATCATAAAACAATCATTGATTCCAAACCCCATTCCACACTTATCAATGAAATTCTCAAGAATTCAGTCATAAACTGACTTTTCTCCACAACAGACATAGTTAGGAAAGATTGGCCAGGTCCCTCCAAATATATTATTCCATCATTCCTATGGGTGAGCATTCAGTGAAATTTCAGCCAACTTATCTGTCAAAAATTAGTATCATTTCAGCTGCTCATTCTAATACACTCACTCATAATATCTGCTTAGGGCACCCATGGGGGATTGTGGCAGTTTGAGATTATTTATGAATCCCCAAAAAAGAGATAGTCTTTGCAAACTGAGCTATTTCTCTGAGTGTGGTACGCTTTGATTGCATTAGATTCTGCTGAGATGTCTTTGATTAACTTAAAGATTAGGGCTTTGATTTGATCACATCAGTAGAGCATGATTCTGGTTGAGTCCTGCCCCTTTGGTGGGCTGATATAAATAGACACTCACTCAAGAAGACACAGAAGAAGATACAAGAAAAAGAGAGAGCTCCATAGACACAGGAAGAGAGAGAACTTTGTCAGTTTTGATCCTGGAGCCCTGGTGAGAGATGAGCCATTTGCCTGATAGTTTGCAGCTGAAGAGAACAGAGCATCTGAGCAGCTGATAAGGCCTGGAATGAAATGAGCTCTATGTCAGACTGATATAGGAAGCCCTGAGGGAAGAGTGCTATGCCAGCCTACAGCTGAGATTGGAAAAAGCTGTGCCCATGGATCCTTAAGAAGAAGGAAGGAGAGACCAGGCAGAGATCTCTTGCCATCTTGCTTCAACATGTGGCAACTGACTTTGGTGAGAAAGAAACTTTGATTTGGACTTTTCAGGGCCTTGTAACTGTAGGCTTTTACCCCAAATAAATACCCTTTATAAAAGCCAACCAATTCCTGTTACTTTGCATCAACACCCCTTTGGCTGATTAATAAAGGGATATACTCTGTTTTAATTAAAATAATATTCTTTCCTCCTTTTTATAGCCCACTGCTCTTTCCTTCTCAGTGTCCTCTGCTTTCATTTCACCTAGGTATGACTAAGCCTGTTTGAGGCTTATGCATAGACATGCAAATAATTTTTGTCTTTATGGAAATAATCCTATAATCCATAAATAATGACATTCAAGTCTTTCATTGCTTTTTCTTATCTTATTTTGCTAGCTTGGACCTCCAGCATTATATATTTATTAGAAATAGCAAAAATTCCACACTTGTTAAATAAAAGGAAATAGGTAGCATTTCATCATGAAATATGTCAGTTGTAGTTTTCCAGGTTACGGAACTTTTTTGTTTCTAGTTTGCTGAATGTTACTATTACACAAAGTTTTTGTTCTGCATCAAATGGGTTCTTCTCATCTCTTGAGATGAATATGAGTATTTTCTTTTTAATCTATAAGTATAGTTATTTAAATGATAAAATTTCTATGAGGATTTAGACTCGCATGTTTGGAATAAACCAATTTAATCATAGTATAGTATATGTTTTGTACCTTGCTGAATTTGGTTTCCAAGTATTTTGTTCAGGTTCTTGCATCTTGATTACTTAGAATCTTTATAGTATATCTATTTTTTCTTTTATCATCTGTTTCTGCTTTGGTATCAGGGTTAGACTACTCTCATAGGATTATATGGTTATTATTTCCTCTTTTACTATTCTTTGATGGACTGAACAAGATTAGATTCATCTACTTCTTGCATGTTTGATAATCCTGTCTGTAAAAAGTCTAGGGCAGTTATTTTCTTTGCAGGAAGATTTTAAACTGCTGATTTTGTTAATGGTTAAATGATTTTTCTGACAATTTATTACAAAAGTTGTAACAGCATGCTTTAGAGTGCTAGAGTCCCATCTTTAATTATTATTTGGATTATCACGATTTTCATCATTTTCCAGACCTGTTTGGTTTAGATAAGTCCTGGTACCAATTTTATTATCTTATACTTATTTGCTGTAAAGAAATTAACAGTAGGCTGCCTATATTAGTCAGGGTTCTCTAGTGAAACAGACCTGACAGGAAATATCTGTAAGTAGAATGAGATTTTATAAAATTGTCTCACACAACTGTGGGGGTACAAAAGTCCAAATTTTGTAGGGCAGGCTGCAAGCTAGGGACTCCAATAAAGGTCCTTATTGAGTTGCCTAGGAGACACTGGCTATCTGAAGTAGAGTTGGAATTCTCTTCCTGAATGCTGAAATCACTTCTCCTTTTAAGGCTTTCAACTGATTGGATGAGATGTCACTCATTGCTGACAGCAATCTCCTCAGTTGATTGTGGATTTAGCCAGCCATCTATGCAAGCAACTCACTGCTTGTTAAAGTTCATGAAATGCTCTTGTATTACAATTACCCCAGTACTTGCTTGTCCAAACAACTAGACACCATTACCTGGCTGAGTTGACACATTAGCTTAACCATCACACTACCCAAGCAGTTTTTTGTCTCAGGAATGTATGGAGGATATATTCTTCAAATATTTTCTACTTTATTTTTTTTCTTTATTATCCAGACTATATGGAGGATATATTCTTTTCAATACTCTCTAATTTACTTTTACTTTTTCCTTTATTATTTCATAATTTCCCAAATAACTTGAAAGTGTTATTTTTCACATTCAATTCTTTAGTCCTGCTGGAATGATTTTTTTTGATGGCGTGGTACAGGTGTCCAGTTGCATCTGTGCATCAGAAGAGAAGACACATTGGCATCATAGGTAGGAAGACTACATACCTTGTAGTATCATTCATCACTGAGTGCAATGAGTGCAGCTCAACTGGTACTGCAGGCCCAGCCTCTCCAGACACCTCCCATGATGACAACAATGAAGAAGGGAAGCAGAAAACTAAAGAGGGTGGGAACCAGGACCCAGAACCCAAGGAGCTCCTTACTTCAGCCAGTCATCCCTCCAGAAGTCTTCTGCTCTTGTAAGAGGACAGTGGAGGGGGCTCTCAACCAAAAGATTTCTGGAAAATTACCCAGGTAGAGTTAGTGAGGAAGGTTCCAAAAAGTGTCTCTTGATCCTTCCATGTAAGATGCCTTATGGTTGCACATGCAGGGGGCCCCAGGCTCTGGAGGTAAGACATTTTTGCAGCAGTGATCTGTAATCTGGAATCAGTATTCTCCTTTATGATAACTATGAACAACTACTCAGACTTAAGGAGGAATTATCAAAACCTAATCAAAACAGAATTTCCACATTTGATTTAGTAGTCATGAATTAACAAAGTGAAGTTTAACATTGGCAATAAATGCCTGGTTGGAGCCCAATTTGGAAAAGAAAAGTTGCAAACAAGATCCCCAAAGGAGGAAAATGAGCCCCCTTCTTATACCATCCTCCCTTACCCCAAGCTTTCTAACTATCTACCTCCCAAGACTTTGTAAACTGCTTTGAGCTTCTTGGAATAAAGATACCCACATATACTGTTGCTTTCACCTAGTGAGGAAGTTCCCTAATTCTGAGTTGGGCTAAGGGTTGGGAAGTCTTCCAGGGGCTGCCCAGATCTCCGTATTAGATATTTAAATCACCCATGTTCAAAGCCCTTTTGGTTTTCTAGCAATTTGTCATGACCCTGGTGTCATTGGACTCCTGAGTCACTGAGACTTTGAGAAGTCATAACCCCTTCCTCTAACTTGGACTTTCTCCCCATCAGGGTCTCAAAAACAGCCTTTCTATTGTGTCCCTGTTAAGGACACTGTTGTGTTTTGGCCTGCACCTTGAAAAGCTGCCACCTCTGAGGTGAGGATGAAGCTACTTCAATTACAAAATTAAAACTGGAAGAAATTACCACTCATAGTGCTGGAGCAATGCTGGGAAGAGAATAGTTGTATACGTTAGAAAGGCCTGGTTAGGACTGCTGCCAACATCAGATTAATTCAGATCCCCAAAGCTGGTCAAACGTGCATGTCTTAAACTTGCCAGTGCTGGACTCATTTCCGTTTTCAAATGAGAAAGTCATTGCCCTGTACTTATTCAACTGGGCTGGAATTTTTTTTTACCTTGATATGAAGTAGCTTCTAGATACTCATAAAGTTTTTACTGGGTCAAAGAGGCTTTGTCAATACCTGCCCCTACCCCATTCATTCCACATGTAAGAAGACCAGGAGTTCAAGCTAATCTTATTACTTGAAGCAACCTTTCACTGGAGCTCCAAGGCCTTTCCACCTTAAACTATTTCTTAGGCTTGTTATCTCACAGCTAGATTGCCTGATCCCTGACTTATTACACAACTAAGAAATGAGACCAGAAGAGGAGTTTGAGGAGTGGAATTTGACATTTTATCTTCTGATTCTGTTTCTTGAGAAGTAAAGAGATGATAAGAAGATAGCATGCACGGTAACCTTTTCCATGTTCTCAAGAAATCTTCACAAAACCCTCTGAAGTCAGGAACAAACGGGAAATGCCTTGCTTTTCTCTCTTTTCTTAAAAAAAAAAGATTTATTTATTTATTTTTATCCATTCCCCACCCTCTGTTTTTGCTGTTTTTGTGTCCATTTGCTGGACAATTCTCTGTGTCTTTTTCCTGCCCTCTCTTGTCAGGCTTCTCCTCCTGTCTTCAGCAGGATTTGATCCTAGGAAACTCTGATGTGGAGGCATCCTACCCCCTGCGCCACATTAGTTCCTGCTTTTTTGGTGTGTCTCATCTTGGCTCTCCCTTGTGTCAACTTCCTGTTACATTATCATCTTACTGCATGGCTCGGCGGGGCCTGACTGTGCACCTACATTTGGGCACTGGGGGGCTCACCCACTCGTAGGGCCTGATGGTGCACTCACTTGCGGGACCTGGCGCCGCACCCGCGCACAAGGCCTGGAAGGCTCACCCGCTTGCGGGACCTGACAGCGCACCTACGCACAGGGTCTGGTGGCTCACAGGCCTTCTATATTTTTCTTTTTATTTTTACTGGGAGGACCAGGGATCGAACCCAGGTCCCTCCGTATGGGAGATGGACACCCAACCATTTGAGCCACATCCACTCCCACTTTTCTTTTAATGTTGCCCTTGAGGCATTTTGCTTATGGAGAGCTTGTAAAATATTTTCCACCTCAAGAAGCATTTGTATTCTGAGCTAGACTTTATGAAGCATATGAAAGTACTAAGCTTGGCACGTAAGAGAGAGGTTATGCTTCAGAGAAAACCCACAGGGAGGTTTATATTTCTTAATACTGCCATTGCTGCAGACAGACCTGAAATGCTTCTTTGCCCTCAGAAATGGCTTATCAGCCATATGGAAATTCAGTCTCACATTTTTGGTGCTACACCTCATGAGATCCACAGTGGTATTACAGTTTATCTACTAGACTTGACTCCAGATATCTCTCAGATATTTTCAAAAATTAATTCCGTCATCTAATAATGATTTTCCACAATGGAGAATATATCCAAATGTGT
>JAQZBX010032415.1:0-25862 GCA_029593785.1 Cabassous unicinctus
GAGACTGTTTAGGGGTTTGCTCCCTTGTCTTTCTTTTTGATCCCTGGGTCGTTCCATCAAGGCTCTCAGGTCAGGAACACTTTAAAGTACCAAATCTTCTCCTTATCGGGCTTGTATTATGCCTGCAAAGCAACAAAAGCTTGTTATTGAGAGAAAATAAGCAGCCTATGACTCAAATACGGCAATTTGGGGAGACTTCACGCACTCTAATTCCTTCCGTATATAGTCACTTTCAGCTTCTCACTACCCAAATGATTCCAATGCACCAAGCCTGGGGGTTATCCCCAGCTAGGAAATCTAAGTAGGTGTAGAAAACAAATGAAAATCAAGAAAACAACAATTTAACAGTTTAACATTGAAGCTAGGAATTGTCTGTATTGGAAAGGACCTCAGAGTTCCTTGGCCCTACCTCTCCCAGCGCAGGGACCCCTTCGCCATGACTCAGACAAATATCCTCCAACTTCGGCTTTGTTGTCATCTGCAAACTCTGCAAGCAGGTATAAATGGCAAGCAACCGTATTTAAATACACCTCAAACCCTTCTGAATTTTACACAGCTGTTGCCCCTGTGTGGCCTTACCAGATAAATAAGAGATAAATGAGAGGAGAAGTTTTTTTCAGTCTCTTGGGAAAAGTGGGAAGAAAAGGGAATAAACAAAGATAGGGCAAAGGAGAGAAAGCACGACCTGATACTGTAATTTTCAATCTGGAATGATTTTCCCTCTCACCTTAGTGTAGCTATTTCCAAATGCTGGTCCCTGAACCAATGCCAGACTGACTGCTCCAGAATTCCCAGGAAGCTTTATATAGATTCCCAGGACTCACTCCTGAAAGTCTGATTTTGTAGATATGGGGTAAGGCCTGGGTATCTTTATTTTTTAAGGCTTCAGATTATTTTGAAGAACATCAGGGTTGAAATTCACTTCCTTAGAGAGTGCTGGCGTAGACCACTCCAACCCTGTGATGAAAAACATTATGGTCTCTAAAATGCAGGCAAGCAGCTCACTCTTATTTCCTCTGGCAGTGCTTTCTGAAAGCATATTTTTCTATGGCTGAAGGCAGCTCAATTAATCCCGGGGGCAATAATGCTCTTGTCTCTTCCCCACCTGGCCCTGCCCTAAAGGATTACCCCAGCCCTGTACAGGTCTGTCCTGCTCCATTTCAACACTGCAGCAGCTGGCCCTCTTCATTGCAGGCCAGAGAAGATGCTGACAGTAACAAAAATGACTTGTTTTTGAGAGTAAAGATATAAGCTATGACTCAGATGACGCACAAGTATTCACAGAGGGAGACTCTCATATCCGACCTACCTTCTTCCGTCCACAGAAAGTCACGTTGCTACTCTAACCACATCAATAATTCCGAAAGATGGGGACTCCTACACAAGGCCCCCAGGTCAATGCCTCTGAGTGAGCATTGGGTCAGTGTACTGGAAGGCATCCAGCCCCAAGTTCCTGGCACCCCTAGTTCTCTCAGCAGCAATAGCTAAAGTCCGTGGATGTAATTGCATTGTGGAACGCTGGTAGTCTCAGTTTGTAGACTGTCTGGAGTACTTGTTTTAAAAAGCATGTTCTTGGGCCCCACTAAAGACCTTCTGGATATCTGAGGAAGGGCCAGGGAATTTGCCTTTAGAACAAGCAGCCCCAAGTAAATCAGAGCTAGACTGGTGTTTGAATTTTACTCATTCAGGACTGAATCCCTGAAAAGTTTAAGTGCCTGGAAACTATCTCCTTCCTGCCCTCCTTGAGATCATTCATTGATGTACCTCTTCTTGAGATCTTGGCCGCATCTCCTATTTCTTCGCCATTCCCCTCATCTTCCTATCCCACTCTATCTGCTAGAAGATTGGTTTTTCGTTTGTTTTTTAGCCTAGCAGTTAATCTTGCTGGGGGGTCTGGTTCTATATAGTTGAACAGAGGGGACAGAATAAGAAGACAGGACACGTGGGCCGAAGTGTAGAGGGAGGGAAGAGACAGGAATGGAAGAGCCTAGGCTTAGACTAATTATACCTGTACCTCTAGTATGTCACTAAGACTTGAATTATTTATGTTGTGACTCACCCATTAAGCACTTTCCCAATGAGCTTGGGTTGTGGAATCAACAGACCTGAATTTAAATCATGGCTCTACCACTAATTGGCTATGTGAGCAAATTATTGAACCTCTCTGAGATATAATTATCTCTCCTGTAAAATGAGGGTGATTACCTAATAGGGTTGTTGTAAGTTTTTATGAGATGACATACTTAAAATTCTTAGCACAGGGTAGGCAGTTGAAAAAAATGCTACATATTATTAATATTATAACTCTGTAATGGGCACCTTTCCCCGCTCACCACCTCTTACTCTAGGCTCCAGCCAACCTCAATTACTTACCTTTCTCTAAGAACAAGATAACTCATGGGCTTTAGAAACTAACAGAATTGGTCTAATCCCTTCTGTATCACCAACTAATGAACTCTATGAATTTTCTGAACCTCACTGTCCTCCTCTGTGTGTGAACAATAACAGCCACCTCACCACGTTTTATAAAAGCCTAGTGCAGTTATGCACATAAGGGGCCTGGCACCATGCTTGGCACTTGACATACCCCATCCTTCCAACCTTCCCTCTTGCCCTCCAGCCTCCCATATTTGCCCATGCTTTCCCTCTCCTGTGCCTTTGCTCACACTGTTTCTTCCACTTGGAATGGCCCTTCCCCTTTTTCTCCTTGTTAGAGTTCTTCCCAAAGCTGTCTTCTTACTACCCCACCTCCAACAGACAAGATGTCCAAGTAAACCACCTTTCGCTAACAAAGAGAATTTTTATTGAGACTATTGTGTATTGAGCGCTGTGCTATTGCTGGGGAGACAGATAATAAAGTTCTAGTCCCTGACTTCAAGAAATTTAGTGTTTTAGTTTCCTAGGCTACTCAAAGCAAATACCATGAAATGGTTCAGCTTGAACAATGGGAATTTATTCACTTAATGCTTAGAGTCCAAGAAAATGTCTAAATCAAGGCATCATCGAGACGATGCTTTCTTCCCACTGGTTGCTAGCGACCCTTGGATCCTCTGCCCCGTAGCATGGTACATGGTGGCATCTGCTGGTCCCTCCCTTCTCTTCTGGGTTTCCTTGGTTTCAGCTTCTTGCTTCTGTGGCTTTTTCTCTCTTTATCTGAAATTCATTTTCATATAAAGGACTCCAGTAAGAGAATTAAGACCCATCCTGATTGAGGTAGGCCACATCTTAACTGAAGTGACCTCTTCAAAATGTCCACACCCACAGGAATGGATTTTATTTAAAAACATGTTTTTCTGGGGAACATACAGCTTCAAACCACCGTATTCAGTCTACTTCAAATAAAAATGAGTAACTGTGTTGAGAGTAATAACAGAAGTCTAAAGTGCTGGGAGAGAACAGAAGAGGGAGCTCTTGGGTCTGACTCAGGTGGGTGGGGGAAGCCTTCACAAAGATGGGGACCTTTGGGTTTGACCTGGAAGGATGAGTGATATTTGACCGGCAGAGAAGAGAGAAAGGGCAGTCAAAGATAGACCCAGAAATGTGAACATTTGAGATAGGCAGGGAGAACAGCAAGGCTAAAGGCTAACCTGGGGAGGGGTGGGAACGAAAAATTTACTGAAAAGGCAGGAAGGGACCAGGGTGTGAATGGTCTTGACTATCCAATGAAAAGATCCAGGAAATTAGCTCAATTCCACCCCAGGCATGTTGGGACAGAGGTGAGCAGACCTGTGGGACATTCCAGGGCAGGCGCAATCTCTAGAAAACCTTTATAAATCCTTTATCATCTCTAGCCCTTATCATATCATTGGCTAAGGGGCCATAGTTTGTAATTCAAAGGACATGGCGATGTAGAGGTCCACTTCTGCTGGCTTGCTTTTTCTAAATTTATTTTTAGCTACAAAGGGACATCTTTTCTTTTGATTTCTTAAATTCAATTGCAAAATTTAGAAAATCCCACTCCACTCATGAAGAGTGAAAGTTGACAGATCCAGTGCTTTCTGAGGCAAGTTGCAATTTGGGAGTGAAAAATTTCACCAGCATCTCACCATCCACTCATCTCTCACCATGAGCCAGAGGTCAATGACCGGAGAGCAGGCGCAGTGTCTTGTGCTGGGGCAGTGCAGAACATGTTTCTAGTCAGGAGTTGCCGCTCTGCCTGGCCCCTATGCCTGAAGTGGTCAGCATCATTGCTCTCCAGATTCCAGGGCAGCTGGCTGTCAATACTTACCCATCACCCCCCGGGCTTAGCATACACGGCCAGACAGGGGCCGTGACCAATCTCACCATTCTTTCTCCTCGTGTTCCTGGTGATCCAGACCCAAGCAGGTCCTTTCACAGTGCTTGACATTTCCTTTGTACCTGCTTTACCTGGAAGGGTCTGATCGCTGTCGTTTCTATCTCCTTTTCCTTGCCCCCAATCCCTCAAACACACACACACACGCACGCACACGCGTTCACATACCCAACTCACACTCTACCCGACAAACTCTTACTCACCCTTCAAATTCAGTCACGTGTCGCTGTTCTCAGTGATACCTCACTTGGTCACCCCTCTCCCCCAGGTGATAAATCACTCTCTCTTTGAGGTCTGACAGCATTTCTCCCCCATCTTTGTCGTAGCTTTATCCTGTGGTGCAGTAAAACACCTGACAATTCATCTATTATCCCCAGGGAAATTAAGCTCCCTCAGGACAGTACTGAAGACTTAGACATCTCTATCCTCAGCACTTACTATATAGTCTAGTTCATTGTAAACATCAAATAGACATTTGTTTATTGCTTGCTTCCACCACTAGGTTGGAAGCTCAGTGGTATAAGGACTTTTTCTGCCTTGCTTAGTGTTATATCCCCAGTGTCCAGGACACTGCTTGGTATGTAGAAGGAATTTAAGAAAAATTTGTTTAATTACTTGACTATAATTAATTCGGGACAATGCAATGAGATGAAGGACTTGGCCAAGTCTTTCAGTTTCCTGAAAATTGACTTATGGGAGATTATAATGATTTCAAACATTTATTGAACACATGTCCAATATTTTTGCACAAGTTGCGAGATATATGACTATGAAACAAAAAGCTTATAGATAGGTGGGAGTGGTAATTAAGATATTTATAAAAACAACAGTAAAATAAGGTAGGAAGTAATAAGCGACATGAAAAAGGGATAGATAAAGTGCTGTGGGAGCTCAGGAGAGAGGAGACTTTTTCCATAGGACTGATCTTCACAGTAGAGAAGCCATTGGACCTAGGACACTATTTATGATGTTTTCCCAGCCTGACCCTGGCAGCCATGTGATCCTGGTCCCCTGGCCTTAGCAGATGGGGGAAGGGATGGACACTTACCCTGGGCTGAGCCAGTCAGACTCTGTGTCCCAGGAATTTGGACTTGAGACTTCAGAGCACTAATCACTCTTTGCTGGTCTCTTGAATTTAAAGCAGGTAAGCTCCAGAGCTGTATAGCTGTGGTCCTCTGCAAAACGCTCAGAGATGCAGAGAGAGCTGGTCTGGAGGGAGAGTGGGATACAGAGAGTGGGATGCAAGAAAAGGAGAAAGCAGGCATGTGGTCTCAGAGAATGGAAGGCAGAGGCCTGACTTTCTGAGGACCTTCACTCCTGGTTCCAGGTCCCTATAGCCTTCAGCAGCTCATGAATATTCTTAGACACCCGAGGTCTTTCCAAATAATCCCCCTTTGTTGCATAAGCTATTGGAGCACTCCACTGCAGCCAAAAATCCTTGCTAAAGGCTGTGCAGGTATGAAGAAATGGGACATGCCATGATGGGGTTCATGGGGAAGGAGTAAAAGTGGGTTCAGTGAGGGCATAGTTGATCCGTTCTTCCTTCCCACCTACATTTCTTCACTTCTCCTCAGCACCTCCAGTCTAGGCACCCCTCCATCTCCTCCTAACCTGGCCAGCAGCCTGGCAGTAAGGGACCTGCATGGCTCATGCAAAAGCAGTCCTGGTAATTCCTGGGTGTCTGGAACCCTAGACTTACAGAGCCTCAGAATAAACCAGGCCTCCCTGTTCACAGAAAATGACTCTACCTCCAGGGTAACAGAAGCAACTTGCCAAGATGCAACAGAGCCAAGACCTCTTTGTCCACGTGTATGGTTACGTGTATCCTCATGTGTGGATGGTAAGGAACACATGGATTTGTATGTAAATGCCTTCTGGGGTAGATCTTCTTGGAATCATATCTGTGTGTGCAAGCACCTCTACCTGGAGAAAAATCATAGAGAGTCATCATTACAAAGAAAGTACACTAAACTCCAACCTTTTGGTGGCTTTGAGGTCTGCAAAAGTGCACACACTGCAACCTCTTTACAAAAAACTAACCCAACTACTCTGAGCCGAATCACACCCGCAATCAATGCTGGTACTGTGTGGGAGGGGACCAGCAGAAGAGGGGTCAGCAGTGTTTCTCAGGGGCTGTGGAACTCTGACATTTGACTGGTCAGGTGGGGGAGCGGGAGGACCGGGAGCAGATCCAAATTTATGGGGCTCTGAGGCACATAAACTGGAGGGAGAGTTCTCTTTAAGAAAAAAAAAATATATATATATATATATGTAAATTATAAATATAAAACTATGTACAAGGTTTGGAAAGGGCTAGTGCAAGTGAAGGACCCTGATAGTTAATCTTTTAAGCTTCACAGTGACTTGACTTGGGGATGGGTGCACAGGAGTCTGAACTTAAACTTCACTTTCCTTTCTTCTGTTTTTGTTATTTCCATACAAACTGAAGTCCCTGGAGGGAGGATCCTGGTTCCACAAAAGTGCCACTCTCTTCATAGAGGTGACGCTGGGCTGTAGTGCCACTTGGCAAGCCCCCTGCAGGCTGTTTGAGAGGGAGGGAAATGATCAGTGCCTCTCCCATTCTTGTCATTCTTTTAATCCAGCAGTTCCCCAACTTTCTCATCCCTTTCCTATGCCTTAACTGTACCTATCACAAATTATACCGTACTCTTGACCCCCGGCCCCCACCCCCAAGTCACACAATCCCTTCTTTCTGTGGGGGCAAAGAGGATTTGGAAGGGAAGATAGGTAGGAATGTGAGCTCTGGAGCCAGGCTGCCTGGGCTTGAGCCCAGCTCTGCCACTGGGTAGTTGGGTGACCTTGAGCAAGTCGTTTCAGCTTTCTCTCTGACTTTCAGCTTCCTCTCTCTAAAACTGAGATAAAATTAGACCCTGCCTGGCAAGGTCATTGTAAAACTGACTCAGGAAAACTGATTGCAGGCCCTGTGTGTGCCTGTAAGGTCACAACTGTCCAGCTTTACCACCCAACAACTCTTGGATCTTCACACTCTGCTCTCTCCGGCCTCACGAGGATCATGCCCTCTTGCTGGAGAAGTCTCTTCTCTCACCACGCTCTCTGAGGAACTTAAAGCATTTCTCAGATACACTGCCTTGAGGCTTCACAGTTCCTTGCAGCAGTAGGCAAGGAACTTGGAAGACTCCCCCCACTTTATAGTGGGCCAAGATAAGGTCCAGTGTTATTAAGGGCAGAGCCAAAGCTCCAGGGAAAAGCAAAGGAATGCTGACAAGTGGAGCCAAGGGCTCATGGCCCATCAGTAAAGATGGGCGGGTTGGCCCCACGGAAGACTTTGACTCTGGCTGGGACCCTATTAGGGAGGAAAGGTGGCAACAAGTGATCCAGGGGGAGTCACCTGCCCCCATGACCTGCAGAACATGTGTTCTGCTTCCTCCTTCAACCCCAGCTTAGTACAACCAAACTTAGAAAGCTCTGGCTTCTCTGAACAAGGACTGGGAGCCGAAGTCTGTAGCCTTGATCCAGTCCTAGCTCCACCATCAGCTAGCTCTGAGGTTTAGTTCTTTTGTGCATAAAAGCAGGGATTAGGCTGAATGGCATCTAAGATTCTTATTTTAAACCTCTACAGAATTGACTTAGTCTCAGAGTCACTTAGAGAAGGAACCAGAAACTAGTATTCCAGAATGCAGTACTTCCTCCCAACCACTCCACCTTCTTTGGGTTCCCATCCTGCCCCAGATAGTCCAGATCCCTGAGCAGATGTGGCCTGGAATGGCCAGCTGTCATCACCCTTTGGCCACAGATCCTCTAGTGTTCATCTGTGATAGGAGTGGATATGCAGGAGGCAGTAAGAAGACTGCTTGGCCTCATGCAAGGAAAAAAATCAGGGAATTGAGGTGCTTCAATGTGAAGAGCAATTTTTCAGGTAATTTTTTTAAGCAAATGAGCATAGATACTTGCCTATTCCTATAATGTCCAGAAAGACAGAGTGGCTCAGGGTCAAACTACAGCAGCATAAATGTAGACTTGTGCAAGAATAGCTGAAGTCCTGAGGCCTGAGATGCCAAAATGGGTGACCACAGGTAAATAAGGAAACCTCCTGGTGCCTCTAACTTTCATCTGTTCTGCCGAGGAGGATGTATGATATGACCCCTCCCCACTCTCTGCCATGGATTTCCTTCCTGCCTGAAAATTCTAGAATTCTGCATGAGTTGAGCAAGCAATTGATGAAAGGGACAGGTTTGGCAATGAATGCATCACAGTGTGACTCTAGAGAAGTAACTTAACTAATCCATGCAGAAATCGAAGATGTTAACATCCTGTCTAGCAGCAAACTCTCAGAATCGCAGGGCAGAGAGCTCTGACCCTTAGAGGCTGACCCCAGCAGAAAGGTCAGGGAAGGTTCTTCTTCCTCACAGTCTCACCCCAGTCATGCTTAGCACAAAGAAGCTTTGTGAACCGGTCCATCGAGCAGTGCTATCTCCCTCTTGCACTGAGTATCCCTGAGCTTACAGACCTGGGCTGGACAAAGGCCACGGAGCCAGAGAAAGAAGATGCCAGCCTCTGCTGTCAGGGTCTCTTAGAATGATAGTGGAAGAAAGTCTATGGATTCTGCCCTCAGGAACTGCCAGACTAATGAGGATAATAAGGAACAAATTGAATTAATCTTACAGGAACTCATGGCGAAATACAAGACTGATACATAACACAAGCCATCCACCAGATAAAGTGTGGAGGATGATCTGAATTAATCAGAGAAGGCTTCTTGAAGAAGGTGAGTTTTAAAGACTGATGATAAAAGGAAAAAGGAGAAGGGAGTCATCATTTCAGTCACAATTGATAGAATGAGAGAAGTAGGGCCTTTGGGTTATAGGAAATAGCCTAGGGGTAGACTCTGAGCCAGGAGCAGGCTAGCCCATGGCTGTCCATGTGGAGAAGCTGTGCGAGCTCATGGTAAATTACTCCCAATTCCAGGATAGGACAAGGAAGAGGGCAAACTAGTTGGTCCCTGCAGCTCTGTATAGCTCCAACATTCTATATTTTACAATCGTAAATCATAGGGAAGAGTAGATGGGTGAGTTGGCCTTGGGTGAGGTGGTGAATAGGAGAAAAAGCCAGCTATCATCCAGGACTAGTCCCTGTAGAGCAGTCCCAGAGCAGAAGGCATCCTGTGTATGTGGCAGAATCAACCCAACTGGATGCAGAGAAGCTAAAATGTGTCAAGAAGATGGGACTTGTCTAAAGGATGCCGCAACTTTAAGATGACTCATCCATACCCTCTATTACCTGACTACTGCCCACAGACTGTTGCCAGTCTGAACAGTACCAGCTCTGGGTACTAGGTGATACTCCAATTCCCAAATTCTTCAGCTGCTCCATATGTCTGGATTCAGACTGGCCCCTATGGCTAAGCTGTTTGCACAGAGAGAAGGGAGCCCATGAGAAAGGCCTGGGCCAGGAAGGACAACCAGGATTGTTTTATTGGTGTGGGGTGAGGTTTGGAGGGGTCCTTAAGTGTTCTGAAGAAAGCACTCATTGGCATTTATCCTGAAATTTCCAATATTTTCCATCCTTTGCCAATTCAAATGGGTGCCATGGGTAGAAATGTGTATGGCAAGTGGAGAATATGGAGTGTGGCAGTATTACAACTTGACAAAGCACAGGACTGGTTACATGTCATGAAGCATGGCCCAGGGAAATCCCCAAACAGAAGTGCCCCAGCTGGTTTCCCCATCACTTTGGGTAACTTTCCATTGCCAACTCCCCTGCCACCCCCACCCCCACCATCTCCCAACCCCCGCGAACTCTTCTAAAGAACCTATTGCTCACTTAGTGACCCATTGGGCATGAAATCAAAAGAAGCAATGAACCCAGTTCCTGAACTTGAGGAGGTACACGTGGGAAGACAAAACTTACACTTACCCCACAAGTAGGGAGGACTCAAGAGAGTATACAGTGATCAAGGGCCAAACTGTAATATAAGAGGCTCAGAGAAGGGTGTGGCAATGAGATCTGGAGGATTTCATTTTGTCCTCGCTACAAGAGTGGTAGTATCTTTATTTCCATTTTGCAGCTGGGGAATTTAGACTTGACATGGTGGTCAATGAGTGCCAAACTGGGAAGGAACTTGATGGGTAGAGCAATGGAGTTTGATCGGCTGGCACCAGGATCCAGGGTGCTGGAAAACATTGCCCAACTTCCACCCCAGGGATCAAGAGGAGAAATGGCCCAGGAGTTCCTCAATGTCTTTGGGCCACTGAGTGATAATCTCTGACCCGGGAATTCATCCTCATGACTCAGGTGTGCTAATCTTAGCCATATGCCCAAGAGCCTTCACCCACACCTGATGTCAACCCTGCCCCCTCTCTCCTTCCCCTGGTACTCAGTCTCTCTTTCTTGTCAACAAGTGCACTCCTTTCTGGTCCTTCCCAAGGGTGGGTTGGATGATGTAATTAATCACCACCAACTGTTAGGGGGCCAATGAGGTGTTGTCCAAACTGCGGCGATGACTAATCAAGTGGTGGTAGAGATTCGGAAAGCATTGATAAACTAATATAGTTTTTTTTTTTCAGCCTTTCTCTTTTTTGCTATTTTTGAGGTTCCAGGTGTGAGATGGAGAGTGAAAGGAAGGCCCAAGCTTTCCGGGAATTGAGAGCATGCCCGGTTTTGCTCAGCCCCTTGCCTAGCCTGTGGTGGGTGAGGGCGGGGCCTCCCAGGTCCGAGCTGACTGTCCAGGCAGTATCTTTATGGCGGTCTGAGCATCACTGAATAATCTGGGGCCTGGATTGAGTCAGGCCAGATGGGGGAATCGGAAGCTTTCTACCAGAGTGCATCTGCCGGGGCCTACCATCGGGGAATCCCTCAAGGGAAACTTGGACCCACGCTTACCAAAGACTGCCTCAAGGAAAATCCTGTCTTGCTACATGACTCCTGATTCATGACTTTTCCCTCCTGGGGTTTAGCTCACGTGCTGCCCCTGAGGCAGCCACACCAGCTGCCTCACATTATTTTTAAAAGTCACCCCCAAAATTCTTCAGGCAGCAAACTACAGCCTACACAGAAAGATTCGAGTGTCAGGAACTGTGAAAGCCATCTGCAGGAGGCCTAGTTAGGATCCCGCTCCGGGTATGAGCTCTGAGGGCCAGGCCGACCCCAGGTGGGGACCCCGCAAGCACATTCACAATCACAAACACAAATCCTTCCAGCTCTGTCCTTCCAGGGACAGAAAAAGGGGTGAGGGAACAAACATTTGTTAGGCACTTTCCACATGCTGGGTGCCATGTGGGGCATTTTAAGTACTTCATTTCAGTTAATCTTCGTACAACCCTAGGAAATGCTCTTCGATTGGAGGACATTTCACGCCCTCCTTGACTATAACCCTATGACACTTTGATTGGAGAGGAAACTGAGGCTCAGAGCTTTCATCGTTTGCTCACAGCCATGTCTTTGATTCCAAAGCCCACTATTGTCCTAATATGCCAGCTGGCTCTCCCATAACTCTATAGCCACACTGCCTGGGTTCAAATCCTGGTTCTGACACTCGCTGTGTGAACTTGGATTGGGCACATTACCTCTCTGACTCAGCTGTAAGGCAGGGCTAACAATGGTGCCTACATCAATTATACAAATATACATTAGGATTGTTGTGAGGCCTGAAGGAGTTAATATACATACAGCATCTAGAACAGCTTTTATACTCCAAGGGTTAGCTGTGGTTTTGTTTTTATTACTTATTCTAAAAAATATATGATGCTTGTATCAGACTCAGTCCAGAAAACAGCTCTTTCAAAGGGAGGGAACAGGAACATGTTGAACTTCAAAGGGGCAAGCCAGGCACCACGTTTCTTTTATATTGGGAAGGGCAGGTGAGACGATAAACCCAACCAGCCTGGGAAAGCCCAAGCCACCCTCCACCCCTGCCCTCAAATGTATACACTCACATATGCATGCATATACACAGATATGCACGCACACACACATACACACACATGCACGCACACACAGAGCCAGGAATGAGCCCCTTTATTTAGACACCTTGTCTGGGATGTTAGTTAAAAACACAGGAGGGTGAGAGAGTGTAGTCATAATCTCGTTTTAAAAGTGTCCAGTTAGCCAATTAACATTTGGAAAATGGGGCTTTTGCAAGGAGAAGAGAAGGAAGTGCTTGGTGAAGGTTGAAGCTCTTGGTGAAGGAGTCCATACTGGGCTTTGGGAGCCAGAGAGCTGGTGAGAGGGCGCTGGAGGCCTGGCTATGGGCACAGGAAGAAGAGAACCCAGGTGGAAACCTAGAAAGTCCCTAGACCAACTTGGTGGCGGGGCCACTGTGGATTTGTCCAGCTCTGTTCTGATAACCAACAAATCATTTTCAATGGTCAGTTCTCTCTCTCCAGTCTTATGACTGTCCCCGGAAAAAAATCTCCTTCCGAAGAAGGAAGTGGAAGAGGTCACTCTGGCACTCCAAGTGCAATCTGATGATTGGAGGATTTGATGGACACTGTTCATCTTTCATATCATGAGTAGCAGGTGGGATGGTAAAACCCCCTGCCCACGAATCTCTCACACTCACTGCATCACAGAAGAGAAAATAACATAGAAGAAAAGGACAAAGAAAGATAATCAGATTTCATCTATCAAGTCATTCCAAACTTCCTAAATCTGTGCTAAGAGAAATCCCTGTGTAATCCAAGATCTTACCTTCTGACTTTCCTCTCTGCCTTATGACTGTGGACACATGCTAAGAGGATTCTGGAGATGACAAAAACCCTAACTCCTTTCTAGCACCTCCAACTGCTTTTGCCCCAACTGATATGGCCCTGTCAGAGAGGCAAGGGGAAGTTGGGGCGAAGGGGATGAGGTGTCAGAGGCAGGCGATGGGCTCGTAAACCCCCAGACACCTGCTAGAGTCCTAAACCTACGTCAGAATCTGTCTCCATCGAAAGGAAAGAGAGCGAGGGTGCCACAACCAAATCACAGTAGCCGGAGTGGAAAATATAGCTCTGACACAGGCCGTTGGCTCTGGGGAAAATTCTGCCGATGAACCATATTGAGACTCAACTTTGTTTATCTTATACGGTTGCCTAGATTTGGGTTCTCTCTCTCTCTCTTTCTTTCTCTCTTTCTCTCTCCCTCTCTCCTTATCCAAGAAGTGGGAGGTATCCTCCTTTCATCCTAACAGAGGTGGCTGCTGTTGCTGAATAACCTCAGGATGGAATGTCATGGGGCTCAGGTTTTCTTCTGGGGTCTTGAGAGGATGGACAATGGGAGAACCACAACCCTCACGATATAAATACATATTTTTAGGAGGTCCTGGGGATTGAACCCAGGACTACGTACATGGGAAGCAGGTGCTCAACCAATGAGCTACATCCACCCCCCTATCATATTTTCTAACCTTTTAAACCTTATTGAAGCCATATATTTCATCTCAGCATGGTAATATGGGTAAAGAAATGCACTGGGTACCACAAGACCAAGACTCTAATTAGTCTAAAGACTAGTTTAACTAGTCTAAAGGATTTACTCAGGCAAGTCCTTTAAAAGCTCTGGACTCCACTTTCCTCATCTGAAAAAAAAAGAGGGGATTGATATGGAAATAACTGGGACAAGAAACTCCAACAGGGAAGCGGGTGTGGCTCAGTGGATAGAGGCCCCGTTTACCATATGGGAGGCCCGGGTTCGAGTTCCGTCCCGAGACCTCCTTGTGAAGGCACGCCGGCCTGAGCAGTGCGGTGGGCTGATGCAGCAACCTCACGGCAGGAAGCGGGTGTGGCGCAATGGATAGAGCACCCGTTTGCCATGTGAGAGGCCCCGGGTTCGCTTCCCAGCGCCTCCTTGTGAGGGCGGGCCGGCTCGCGCGGAGCCGTGGGCTGATGCGGCAGGACCTCACAGCAAGGGGGAGATAAGCAGACACGGAGGAGACGCGCAGCGAATGGACACAGCAGCACGGGCAGCAAGGGGGGGATAAATTAAAAAAATAAAATAAATAAATAAATTTTAAAAAAAAAGAAACTCCAACATTCCTTCCAGCTCTAATAGTTCTAAACATTTGACTTGAAGCCAAATCTTAACTCTAACACATTCTGGCTATATGATTTTGGACAAGTCAGCTATTTCAGAATAGCTAAATTCTAATATTTTTAGAATATTTACTATTCCATAAAACGGGGTTAATAATAGGATAAACCCTTGAAGTTGTTGTAAAACTTAAAATGAAATAATAAAGTGCCTGGCACATAGTATGAAATCAAAGAGCCAAGAAGGAGAACCAACTAAGCCAGGTAGAAGCTGGGTATGTGCATCAGCAGGGGTCCATGGGCTCTGGGCCTGGGGTCAGGATTGAGCAGACGCACAATCATGGTATCAACTGGTATCCATTAGTCATAGAGGACTAGCAAGCAGTCACACACACACACACACAAACACACACTCACACTCACACCAGCTGAGATTGCTTAAGCTTGCCATCCCCGGGATTGAGAAGATGAATAACAGGTCTGCAGACCAGCGTGTTTCCCCAGCAATGTCACAAGGAAGGAAGGCCCGCAGGGTCCCTGTGAACCCTGGGCAGAGGGGGATTTCAGAAGGAAGCTCGCTGAAAAGTTCAGATGTCTGTGAATGCGGCTGGCCGAAAGGAAACTGAGGCCTGTCTGACCGCACCACACAGTGCAGTGGAGATGCCAGCATTGCCCAAAGAAAGGCTGTGCAGCTTGATGGTATGCCGCACAACTGGGGAGGGGAAACCTCTTGGATCCTATTCGTACTGCTGGCTCAGTGAAAAGCCATCTTGCCTCCGTCCTTCAGTCATGGACAAGACCACAAGGCAGCTCTTTTGTGTCATTAGCTATTTTGTGGCTTTATAGCATTTTGACCTATTGGCAATCCTCGTTGATCCTATATGCACACATACATATGTGCACAACATGTGTCTGTGCACAAACACACAGACATAAACACACCCATAAGAAAAGATACCTCACAAATCCAGGTAGCTTCCACCAAGTGCTGCCAAGTACAGTCATAAGTGCTAGATGATTTCAGAAAAATAATGAAAGCTCAGTGGGGCCAGGTTTGTAAAGAAAGGCTCATGGAAGACAAGTCAAGCTGCAAGAGGAGGCAAGGAGATGGGAGAGTCCAGGGCAAGTTCTAGCGACAGGTGAGAGCCTTTTTGTTTCAGCCAGAGACCTTGTGCAAAGAATTGTGGGAAAGAAGGCTGCAAAGACATGTGGGGCTGCAAATGCCAAGTCAGGATGGCTGGGCTCTGTTCTGAAGACTCTGAGCAGTCACTGAAGGTTCGTGAGAAAAGAGGTTTGGTGATGAAACGGGTGCACTAGGCAGATAAGCCTGCCTTGGCCGTCTGGAGAGATCTAAAAAGGCTTAAAAGCCCCTGTGTGATGTTATGTATGTTTATTTAGTAAGTACACAATCTTTACTATATACTTATTGTTTATGCATGTTCATGTGTGAATGATATATTTTAATAAAAATATATATTAAAAAAAAAAAAGGCTTAAAGAATGCATTCAGTAGAATGTTAACAGCAATAACTACCTGTTTGGGTTGAATCTCCACACGGTCTTCGGCTTGGCTAGGGTGGGAAGTACAGGGGACCAAGGTGGGCGAGGCACAGCAAAGTGCTCAGTAGCCCTTGTGCCATTTCCACACACCCAGGTGTTAACTGCAGTGGCCTCAGCTACCTCAACCCCAACTTTCCATCCACTGCAGCCTATGCAGGAGCAAACTCTGGGTCGCTGTGGTCTGCTGCAACCCAGCCTCCCCCTCCTCTGCAGTTTACTCTAAAGCCCTCTGGTTTTACATGAAATGAAACAGAGGCCCCGGCTGTGGTCATTGTGACCAGAAGCTCCCGTGTCCCACTCCCCAGCTCATCTGCCTCCACCACAGGCCCTGGCCGCTTAGTCTCCACCAGCCCCCACCGAAACCGAGAGGACTCGGGGGTGATATCAACTCTTCCTCCACTTGCACCAACCTTTGGAAGTTCAAAGCCATTTTTGGAGGCCCAGAGGGAAAGAATTGTGGTACCAGTGGTAGTAACCGTTGTAATGGCAGTGGCCGTTTTAGTTGTGATCCTAGCGTAGTTAGCATAGTTGTAGTGCAAGCAGTACGATCATCAGGTAATAGTCACCGAGTGCTCAGTCTGTGCCAAGCACTGCGACAAGCATTTACCCCATTTTCTCCTCATAACCAGGAGGTGGGGATTAATTTTTCCATTTCAAGATATAAGATTTCCTAGGTGGAGGTGCATGTGGGGTTCTGAATTCAATGGCAGAGCTACAACGAAGCCCTGACGCCCCTCTAAGGATGTCCTATTAACCCTTCCCTTCTACCTTCCAAGCCCCATGTCCCCATCACCAGCCACCCACCCCCCAATCCATACCTTTTGACCCCTTTGACCAGGAACATATTTATGCACTTCAGGGCAGGCAGCTTTCAGCTTATGCACAGATGTTTATAAGTTACTTTTTTAGAAACCTGAAAAAACATTTTCATAGCAACTAATTTTGTAAATGCTGATTAGTTCTTAGCCTACAATGTAACTGGATTATACTAGAAATGTCACCAACCTCAGTTCCGGCTCTTGAGAACTGTGGTCTGTGAGATTTACAAAGGACAGTTTCTTTCTCATATTGGACATATGACCAGCTTTTGGCAACATGTGAAACTGACAAATTGTCTTGGGTCATCTCCTATCACAATCCACTCCCTCTCCATGAGCTGCCTCTCTGGGAGAATACCCCCCATTCTTCCTTTTGAAGGGCTCTGGGTCCCACAGTGAAACCCCTAGGCTTCCTCCCTGTTTGATCCAAAAGAGACAACCTATTCTCCTCCCCACCTGTGCCCGCTCACAATCCATCCCTACCTGGGACTCACTTCTGGGGTTAGCACACCTAAGGGGGTCCTACTTCTTTTTCGTAGCTTCTTTCCCACCTTTGAATCTGACCCCACTGGTTCTCTAGAAGCCTTTTTTTCATAAAGCCTTCCTCAGAAGCCCGGATAAAGAAGAACCAATAGCCGCCATCTGAATCTATAGAAAACAGGCATTTCTAAATTGGGGGTGGGGGTGGGGCTGGTGGCCTATATATTCTTTTGCACTATCTATATATTTCTGCTCTATGGGTCTTCAGTCTACTTACTCTGTGGATCTTCCTTTGTGGAGCCACGAATCTGTTGATTTGGAGCCTGCTTGAGGTGAATATTCATCCATAACGATTTCCCCACAGTGGTCAAATATCCTGTTTCCAGCACTAGCCATTCCTCCCCACCTTCTCTACTTTTTCCCACAGGATATAATTGAAGGGTTGGGGGATTCACTCAATGCTTCAAAGCCTGTAGCAGCTGGCAAACCTCCACCCCCAGCCCAGGACTGAAGCGGCACTCTAGGCTCGTCGTGCTCTGTCCTTGGAACCCAACACTCATGTGCAGCTCCACCAGGGAAACCTTATTATCTGGGGCCCATTTCATGAGCCAGCCCTACCAAGAACACGTCCTCCTTGGTGCATACCTGCCTTATGGCAGATATCAAAATGACACAGACATTTTACCACACAGTGTGAATAATTTCTTGAGAACGTGAAGTGAAGGCCCTTCTGAAAGAGATATAAAGCGATCTCTAGGGCTTTCCAGTAATATTCTTTCCTCCCTGAGACAGTCAGTGTGAGAAATCCACTTCCGGAAAGTGATCACTTTCCTCCCACGCCCCCCTTCCGCCCCGTGGCCATGCTCTTGAGGAAAAGGCAGATCACGTCCTCCCTGCCAAGCGGGAGGCCCCTCTGATTTCCACTGCTCTCAGCAGCACTGACTCACAACGAAACTGCAACCTCAAGAGCACTGGGGCCAGGATTGCGAAAAGGAAATACAGGTGAACACACGCAAAAGCCGCCTGAGGAAAAGGTTCTGTTTCTCTTACAGAATGGCACTTCCAGGGCCGGGCAGAAGCCGTCAGCTGGAGAGGCTGAAGGGGCAGGGACCGCGCTGAGCCGGCGGGTTTGGCCGGGAGGAAAGTCTGTATCAGAACCACATGTGCCACCTCACGCCTGCCGGGGAGCGGGGGGAGGGGAGACGGGAATCACAGAATTCTAGGATGTTCGATTTGGAAAGTATCTTAGTAAACAACTTTGTCAAGCTTCCCACTTAGAGATGCAGAAAGCAAGGCTGAGAGATGTAAAAGTAGTGTGTCCAGGGCCTCATGGTGGCTTTCCGTCTAGAGCTGGAAGTCGGGTCCTTTGAACCCTTGAGCCAGAGCTTTCTGCTAGGGGATTGACTTCTCTGTCCTTCTGGCCTCCTCAGACAGTATTGGGGTTGAGAACCTTTTCTGTTCCAAGTCTTCATCCATGAAGAGATACATCCAGCTGTAACAGCTGAGCATTCCTACAGAAAAAACATCAACTCCAACATACCAACCGCGTGCTATGTGCCAGGTGCTCACCTACGCACTTGTGTACAGTCACTATTTCATTCAATCCTTACCAAAGCCTTACAGCACCAGTTATCTCCAGTTGTAGATGCTGCAGCCCAGGAAAACTCAGGAACGTGCCAAGGATCTCACAGATGGTAAGTGGCAGAGCTGGGTTGCAAATGTGGTCTGACTCCAGGATCCGCACACTTAACCAAGCTCTGCTGCAAAGACAAACACAGAGGCAGGGTACAGCACATGATGTCCAGTAACAGAATTTGGACCCAGGGTCATGGGGTGGCAAAGTGGGAAATGGAGTGTAGGAGTATAAGAAGTATAGGGGGACCGGCACCTCAGAGAAGCTTCAGTGCCTCAGCCACTTTTGTGACACCAATAAGTGACTAGTTGATACCAATTTAGATCCAATCCCCTGCTTGAGGTGCCTACAGAACTCAAGCTACCTGCTAGGAAAAGTCCCAAATTACCCAAGGCCAAGGCACAAACAGCTTCTCTTTAAATTTTTGAAGGAAAAATATTTTTTAAAAAACATTGAGTTATTATCAAAAAGAAATATCAGAACCTGGTTGGATTTCATTAAACTTTATAACTTAGTGGTAGTTTTTTTTTTCCTTAATTTTTATTGTGGAAACATATATATTTTTAAAATTTCCCATTTTAACCATTTTTAAGTGTACAGCTCGTGGTAATAATTACATCTGCAATGTTGTGCACCCATCATGGTGGTGTTTTATTTTGAGCTACATTTGACGGTTAGAAGCATTTTAGGTCCTTGAGAGTTTATGTTTCCACTCACTCTATGGGACGTCTCCCACAGTTTGATGAGCAGCCAGGGATCAAGCCTTAATTGGAACACGCAATGTTTGACCCAGTTCCTGAATAGGTGTCCACCTTATCAAAGTGATTTCTAAAGTAGCCAGAGGAATAAAAGCCTTCCTCCTGCTCTGCCAGTCAATTTTGTATGGAGCAAGAAGAGAACGGAATGCAAATTGTATTGATTTGATTGGATAAATCCTGGCCAGGTGGACTGGGAAATGTCTTTTTATTTTCAAGGTTATTAGAAAAGCTAAGAAAACACAGGACTGACCAAAGAAACAGCAGGTTTTTTTTTTTTTAACTTCTCCTCAGAATTGAAAGGGAGAGAAAGAATAAAAAGTGGAAGTGGGAAGGCAAGCCCAAAATAAGCCTGCAGTAGAGTCTCCCAATAGTCCTGTGCCTTCTATCCACATCCAGCAGCTAGAACCTGCTCCTAGGACTGGTACCCCTTGGAGAAGGATGTTTATGGTAATAGGTAGGGCATGGCTAATCAGCCCCCAGACTCCCATAGGTTCTGACTTGAAACTACAAACACTGCCAGTGAGGCACTGGAGCTTCCATGACCTGTGTATGTTATGTTCACAGGAGCTGCTGAGCTGAAGGACTGCACTAGCTATTTAGAAACCATAAATAAAGAAGACAGCAGGGGCCTCTCCCTTATCCTCCCAGCCAGTTGCACTGTGGGTATAGCCCCCACCTCTTCCTCTGAGGCTTAATTTCATCATCCTCCTCTCACTCATCCTCACCCAGAGATTTTTGCTAACCACGTAAGGCAGCAGTTCTCAAAGTATGGCCCGAGGACCCCTGGAAGGTCCTCCCTTTTCCAACTCCAGATCTTCTTCACATACTTCAACCAAAACATTTTTGCAACAGATTAAATGTAGGAGAAGGTGTGAGATCCAGCTTCTTTTATTAAACCAGATATTAAAGAGATTTGGAAAAAACAGAAAACAATGCCACTCTTCACACTTTTGATTTGGAAAATATAATTATTTTTTATTCAGAAAACATGTTTGTTTATGTTAACACGAAATGGGCTTATAATTAACACTTTTTTTTTAGGAGGTACTGGGGATCAAACCTGGGTCCCTGTCAATGAGAAGCAGGCACTCAACCACTGAGCTACACCCACTCCCCTATAGATAACTTTAAATTGATGTAATAAATAGACATGTCTCAACTCTCTCAATTTTAGTTTCTAATATGGTAAATATCAACAGATATAAACCCACATAAATGAAAGCTCTTTGAGGTCCTCAATTACTTTTTTTTTAAGGAGGTACCAGGAATTGAACCCAGGACCTTGTACATGGGAAGCAGGCACTCAACCACTCGAGCTGCAGCCGCTCACCCCTCAATTACTTTTAACAGTGTAAAAGAGTCCTGAGTCCAAGCAGTTTGAGAATGGCTGACTTGAGGGAAATAAGTACTGCGTTGGACGCAACTACAAACACCCACTCCCTTCCCCTGAGGGTTTATGTCCTAAGACTGGCACGTGTGAACGACGCAGTCACAGTGGAAGTGTGGCACGGGTCCAGGACGGAAGGAACCCTCAGCTCTTCACATGCAACGCAGATGAACACACCATACACCCTTCACATCAAAAGCACGTGTCTGTGGATGAAGGTCAGGGGTACATGTTAGAGATGAAGTACTCAAATCTCTCTTTCCATAAATAAGGTTTCTCGGAGCAGATGAGATTAATCTTGAACCATGATTTTTAATGCAACTGCAGTCATTTCTCAGAGACAGTAGAAACACTTTGGTGTCTGAAAATATTCCAAACCTTGAAATATTTCCCTAAGGCAAAAATATCTAAGTACCCCTCACCCCCACCCCCAGTTCCAAATCACAGTGCTAAGCACACAGCGAGTACATGATAGAAACGTAACTGTTCAATGGATGGAAACTTATTTTCACAGACTTTCAGCTTCTCCTCACCACCACCACCCCACCTACCGCACACAACTTAAAAGACAATTCCCCGCAGCTGTTGGTGTGGGCCCAGAGAATTCATGGTGATTTAATACTCACCTGAGTCAAAATGAATTAGATACCAATTTAAGAATAATGCAAAGAGAACTGGGCTCGGAGTCCACATTTGCCATTAACTGTCCCTAGTGCCTGGGAAAGTGACCATCTTCTCTGGGCCTCAGTTTGTCCATCTGTAAAATGAGAGGCATGGATTAAATAACATCTCAATCCCCTCTTCTTCTGACATCCTATGATATAGGACATTCTTAACCCTCCAACAACCATGGGGGATTTGGTAAACATCTGCCTGGAAGAGCAGTGATTAGTAATCAGAGCAATACTAATTTTTTAAAACTGGAAAAGCTAAATGGGAATAGACATAGAGTTTATGAGGATAGCTGTTTCCCCAAGTGAATTCATCCCCCAGTTTACATGAGATGGAAGACAGACAGGCATATAACCAGTTAAGGCTACAATGAGTGTGGGAAGCACAAGCTCAGTCACTCAATCAGTCCACAAATATTTAGTAAGAGCCTTAGATGTCCCAGAACTGTGCTAAGTACCAGGAAAACAATGATGAGCAAAAAACAAACATGGGTGCTGCCCTTGTGGAGGTTACAGTCTAAGGGGAGAGAGGGTGATCAATCAAATGATCATATAGCCAAATGTATACTTACCAAGTGACATAAGTACTAGAAAGGAATGGAACAAGAAATGAGAAGATATATGCAGAGGACCTGACCCTGTCTGGGGAATCAGGAAAAACTCATTTGCAGAAGTAATACATTAGCTGAGAGTTTGAAGGATGAAGGAAGAAGGAAGTGTTATGCAGGAAGAGGGAACCACATGTGCAAAGGCCCTGTGGTAGGAGAGATAGCATGGTTCATTTGAGGAAAAGAAGAAAACCAATGAGGGAAGTGGAGAGTGATGTGGATGCATGTTAAAGCTAAGGAGACAGGCAGAGTCAGATTATGAGTATTTTACTAAGGGAGGAAAAATGTGAAGTCCTTGAAGGGTTTAAGCAGGAGAGTCACAATCAGCTTGGTGATTAATTGTGGAAGTAATCATTCTGGCTACAAAGTGGAGAACAGTTTGGAGAATGGATATTAGAATATCACCTAGGCATTTATTTTGGAGTCTAGGAGAGATAAGACGATAGCTTAAATCAATCATTGCTGATGACGGTGGAAATGAGGAAAAGTGAGCAGATTAGAGCGGTGTTTGTGAAGAAAACTCTAGAGGACCTACTGATGGATTGGATATAGGGTGGCAAAGGAGAGGGAGGAACCAATAAATTGTTTCTAGGTTCCCGGCTTGTATGATGGGTTAGATGGTGGTGCCATTTACTGACTTAGGGCACACTGGATGAAGGTGAGGCCGTGGAGAGAGGACAGTGAAGTCTGTCTCAGATACAGGATCGACTACCATGCAAAACGAGAATGTGGGGCTCGATGTTCAAAAGAATTTCAAGACAGTGACAGCATAGCCACTGCAAGGATCCCATGCCTACAAAACCAGACCTGCTCAGATATGTTGGGTTTGAAGTACCAGGCATCCAGAGGAACTTGGAGTAAACTAGATTCCATCAGAGGGTTAGCTCTGGAGCTGAGAGAAGTCACGTTTGCCCTAGGCTCAGGAGCCTACCATTTATTCTAGGTAGTCATGGAGACAGAGCAGAAACAGCTCTAGACCCTGGGTGTTAAGGACGCCAACACCTGGGGTCGTGGCCCCTCTTAAGCCAAATTTCTCATAGGAGAAGTTACAGATTAGAGTGGTTGTCCCTTAAGGAAAATCCAAATTGCCTGACTTGGCGCCACAGTTGCACAAAGGGGAATTCCACACTGGCTGTCCGAAGATAAGCCCTTCCGCTGTGGTTTGCAGCGTCTGCCGGCCACGATCCTCCAAAGGGTGGCCAATCCCGTTTACATAACTCTCACTCGCTTCGGCACAGGGGATGGCCACATCTTGGGCTCCTTCTCGATGACCTTTCTTCTGGGGTACCCCAGCCACAAGACCAAAGTCAGAGATGCCCCGAGGAGGACGACAGCCACAGAGCCGTTCCCTTGGGCCACCACCCGTCCACACTTGCTGTGGGTACGCCCAGACGCTGTGGCTCCTGACCAGTGCTGCTGCAGCACAGCGCCGAGGACCACTCTGTCCAGGGAGCTGAGGAAGGTTACTCAAGGGAATGCCAGAAATTACAAGCTGGGGAAACCATTTTACGTACTAGATGTCCTGGATAAGAAGAAATGAAACTCCCATTATCAGCCTTAAAAACTAACTGCATAACTACTGATGGCAAGTGGGAACCAAGCCCCAAAAGATCCTGTGGGAGTATAGCCGCCTCCTTGGGAGTGCAGGTACCCCCTTCCCCCAGGTGGGCACTATCCCGCCTGCTCTGCATGCATGGCTTGCCCTGCTGCTCCCTGCCGGCTGGATCTGCGGCCTGGCAAGCCCAGATTCCTTGCCTTCCTTTTGCAGCTCCATTGCAGCACCGCAGGGCTGGCTCCCAGCCTGCTCCCCACGCTGGGTCTGAGCTGCAGATTTGCTGCAAGGTGCTGCCCTTCTGCTGAGCATGATGGTCGCTGGATTCCTTATAAGGTGGATTCCTTAAAAGATTCAGTCCACTCTAGATCAGGCCCTCCAGAATTGATCCACACACACACACACAAATCACCTGGAGCTCTTGTTTGCCAGTTCTTGTCTGTCCTATGCAGCTAAGGCAGAGGAACCCACTGGGTGGAAATTCCCGGAAAGGTTTTTAGAAGGATCACCTGGACTGACGTGCCTTTGGATCTATAACCTTTACCCATCTCCCTTCACCCCAACATCTTGCAACATAGGGTAAGAGAGCAGGAAGGCAGAAAAAGAAAGTCCTGAGTGACATGTAAGAGTTGCTGTGCCAGCCTTGGACTGCCTGCCTCTGGACTTCTTGTTGGGCGAGACAAAATTGAAAAAAAAATCCTTTCTTTTTTTTTTTTTAAGGTACCGGGGCCAGGGATTGAACCTGGACCTCATGCGTGGGAAGCCAGCACTCAACCACTGAGCCACATCAGCTCCCTCGGTAGGTTTTTTTGTTTGTTTGCTTGTTTTTTGTTTGTTTTTAGGAGGCACAGGGGACCAAAACCGGGACCTCCCATGTGGAAAGCAGATGCTCAACCGCTTGAGCCACATCTTCTCTCCAAAATCCTTTCTTTTTTAAACTATGCTTCATCAGGTTTTCCGTCATTTGCATTTGAATACAGAAATTAGGGAATATTTTAGAGCAGGAGTAGAAAAGAAGAGGTATTTCCCCTCCCACAAACCTTCCTCTGCTTTCCCAGTGAGTCCCTCTTGGGAAAATTCTTTCAAATTCAATTTCATAAACATGAAATAAATGTTTATAATTTATGATATTTTTTATTTATCCTATGTTTTATAAATTTATAATGTATTTTTTATATTTTATTTATATAATATCTTATACTGCACAGATATATTTATTATAAATAAACAATAAAATAGATATGCACCTGACACCGTAGTTATCTAGAACAATTGGACCCTGTCCCTTTGCCCTCAAGGGTGCTCACAGTCTCACAAATGTTTTCGTGTCCTTTTGAAATCCCTAGTCCTAAATGGTGCCCAGACCGACTCGCCATCATCCACAGAGGCCTGCTCTTGCATTTCCTTTCCCAAATGGCTCTTCTACTTTACTGAAACCCAAACTCAAATTTCCTAACAGGTGGATTGTTGACATGTATGTTTCAAATGTACCTATGAGTTTGGGACTTGTCCCAATGGACCTTAATGACTTTTCACATGAACGGATGTTTCCCCAGCCTTGAGAAATAGGAGTCATCATTGTTGTTCTTGTTGTTTTGTCAACAGAAAGGCACAGGGTCTTAACTTTTCCAAAAATGTGTGTACCTATTCTCTCGTATCAGCTTGACATCAATACCATGAGATATGTCAGTAGAGAAGATAGTATTATCTCCATTTGTTAAAAAAAGGAATCGTTGGGAAGCGGGTGTGGCTCAGTGGATAGAGACCCCGTTTATCATATGGGAGGCCCAGGTTCGCGTCCCGAGGCCTCCTTGTGAGGGCACGCCGGCCTGAGCAGTGCGGTGGGCTGATGCAGCAACCTCACGGCAGGAAGCGGGTGTGGCACAATGGATAGAGCACCCGTTTACCATATGAGAGGCCCTGGGTTCGCTTCCCCGCGCCTCCTTGTGAGGGCAGGCAGGCTCGCGCGGCGCCGTGGGCTGATGCGGCAAGACCTCACAGCAAGGGGGAGATAAGCAGACACAGAGAAGACACGCAGCGAATGGACACAGCAACACAAGCAGCAAGGGGGGGATAAATAAATAAAATAAATAAATCTTTAAAAAAAAAAAAAAG